>JAQGAI010000246.1:0-23632 GCA_034696905.1 Lepidocyrtus violaceus | reverse complement strand
CGCCGAAGGGGTTCTGTTTGTGTAGCGATTTTACTTCTTCCAGACGGTAAGCATCGGTATAAAAAGTAATACTTTAAGTACACTGTATAAACATTGTACACATTTTGTTCCTGGATTTCTTTTACGTTGAAACTGGAAGAGCGCATCATTATCCCAAAGAGGTTTACTCTTCATGATTTTACACAACCGTAAAACTTAAAAAGAGCAACAGTTTCAGGAGCTCATATGTAACATTTTTTTATCCGTAGACCACCATAAACTCCATATGCACCGGTAAAATATCAAACCCGTAAAGATCCAGTCGTAGAGAGTAAAACCTACGTTTTAATCTAACCAACTGAGAGCGTAAATCGGAAGAAATATTTTAGTCAACCTTCCGTGATGTGGTCTTTCAAAGTAAATTTAAGCATTTTTTAACTTGATGCGGTAAATGGACTCCAGAGGAGTAGGTATGTGATCATAACGTTGACCCTCATCATTATCATCGTTAAAAATGAGTGTGACATCTTATTATTTGTCTTTGTCCGCCAACCCAGCTTACAAATGTGACCGTGACCGCACCACTTATCAGGCTCACAGCTTTTCGGCTTGCTGGCTTGCATGGATGTATTTTTTGTTTAATTGAAGTGAAATCAACATGAATATTTTGCTGAGACTTAAGTTCTCATTTTCATTTGCAATGACTTGTATGGTCCCTGAAGTGGAAATATGTATATGTCGCACGAAATCACCCAAAATGCTTATCTCTGTACAAGGCTAAAAGCAGTTCTCATAAAAGGAACAAATTAAAGTGCATCTACATCCACTTCCTTGTACGCATTTAGACAGAAAACAAAAGGGAAGATGATTTTGAATCACGAAACTTTTATCAGCTTAGCAATTTACTGTCCTTCAATCATTTTTAGTTAAATCAGCCACGCCATACTGAAACAAAACCTAACGCCAAACTATAAAGACAGATGAAGATCTCCATTCCATAATATCATTATCGTTAATATTCAAGCAGCGATACACTGATCTCATATCAGTTTGATTCATTATCCAGAAAATCATGCAACGTCGATACAAATTACAAGTTGCAATCAACGACCGCTTCCATTTTTAATATAGCCAAATTCATCGTAATAACAAATTACTAATCCATATATAATTTTCCACATTAGGCTTTATAGTAACTGATAAGCCCTCATAAATAATAAAAATCCATGCCATTATTATCACTGCCAAAGAAAGCTGTTTTTATAAGCCATTAGCTCTTAACATATTTTGAGGAAACTTCGACCTTGCCATTTAATACATGGCCTAATGAAAACATACATGATTGTCATTGCTTATGCATGCAAAATTTGGGCTTAGCGCACACACCCATCCAAAAACCCACAATATTAAGAGAATTTGAATTGAAAATGAAATGCATATGAGGCGGAGGTTGATGATGATGACTGGTCCTGGTCCCCTGAATTTTACGCTTTACTGAGCAAAAACAAAAACAAGCTCCTTCACATATTCTCCTACTACCTCCTGGAATAGCGAAACATATTGTAAAGAACAATAAATAGTCACTTCGTTCCAAACTGAAGTATACTCGACTCGTAGCAATCTAACTGAATGAAACAAAAAACTTCAATTTCTCCTACAGAAAAAAACTACGCACATAGGTATTAGATTAGAATAGAACATTTTACATCATCATCATCATCGTCGTCAACCCAGGAGCATCAGAAAAAAAGGGTAAAGTAACACACCTTGATCTAATCAAAAGCCCATTAAGCGAAGCTCGCCCAACTGACTGAATGAAGGTTTCCCAAAAAAACAACAACAGCCATCCATAATCATCATTGTTGTTAGTGATGTGCATGGAGCAATAATGCCAAAAAAATGCCAAACCTAACAAGTGAATCATCATCATCATTACATTCATAATCACAGCCATATCATTATCCATCCAACCCATTCCCTCTTCATTTTTACTATACGTCATTTACAAACAGAGAATGTGATCGCCAAATTCATCTTTTCCTGTGGCTCGGGCTCGACTAATGCAAAAGGGTTGATTTTTTTTTATCTTCCACCCCATATCCAAGAATAATGCCCAGGTATAATACGTAACAATATGCATAGGTAGATAGAGAATCACAAGGGAAGTTCTACATTTGGCTCATCACCATTGCAAAAAATTTTTGTGGGTATTTTCCATCAAACAGGCGTGCATAGATGCGTGTGTGCCCGTATCATATCTCTCTCTCTGCCTTTCAATTTTTTCAATGGCAGTACTTTTCTTAGGCAATCATTATTCATTTATGATCCCAATAATATACAATACGTAACAATTGCAGTTTTTGCAGAAATGATGCTACATGAATGGGGCTGGTTGGTGTTGTTCTGGTGGATTTAACCGTGATAATCTTTGAATAGAGGAAAGGGCACGGGTGGTTGAGAGATATCAAAAAGAGGATCATCCTCATCATCATAAGCAGGAGAAGAAGAACTATTATTACTATCATTATCGTTATTTTTATTATACCTAGGAGCAGCAATAGTGGCCAACAGATTTTGTGCCTAAATAAAGATCAAAATTTGAAGGATGAGTTTTGACAGTGGGATGAAAAGAGCTAAGGGCTCTTATCCAAATTTGATGACTGAATGCTTATCCAAATAGTAACGATTTTTTAGTCTTTTCATCCGTCATAATCACTCCATATCTTTCGACTTAACAACCAGATAAGTTTTCATTACCTCTTTAAATTATATCACCATCATTTGTATGCCATTTTTTATTGAGCCATTTCCCACACAAAAAAATCTCAGGTACAAATGAATCATTTTATCACTGGAATAATCAATGCAAAAAAGTGATCGATCAGTTGGTCATAAAGTGCTGGGAATAGTGAAGACCAGCTCATAAATTAAATACCCAAAGATTGTCAGAGTAAATATACTTCTTTCCAGCCAGCCATTAAATCGACTCAACCACTCTTCTCATCATCATTTCATCACGGTTAGAAATTATACGAGGATTATTAAAATATCATTATCGTATAAAATAAAAAAGTGCTTGTCGGTCAAACAATAATTTTATGTACATTGTCCATTGGCATCCTCATCCCTTAAAACTGTCTATAAAATAATACGCAAATTGTGATTATATGTAGGTAGGTATGCGTATAGAAAAACACAAAAGTAACAATAAAATGTTAAAACAATGTATCTATTTATTTATGCGCATTTGCAGTCAGCCTCAAACTGAGCTCTAGCAGACTGGAAAAACGTGGCAGGGGATGAATATTAATAATTCAGCAGATATAAGTACAGCTACAGCCTAATTATTGTAGGAACAGGAATGCATTCAATTTTCATTGATTATTGTATTATTTGTATGCGTTTTCGCAAACTATACCTATTGTAGTAGTGGGATACTAAAATGTGATTAATAACAATAGTAAGTGGAGATAATAATACTATACTATAGGCATGCATACATGGGATAAAAGGCTGATGTATTTCACCTTCAAAACTGCACAAGGCTAGCCAAACAGACCAATGTCAAAGTCAGGGAATGAGTAATCATAAAAAAGGTTCTTTTGTGTATATCATCATCAGCTTTACTACCTGTCTCTGTCTGCTTTATACTTTTAAGCTCTCCAAATAAAATATACCTATCACTAAATTCACTTTCGTAGGTAAGATGACGATGATGCGATATATGTATCTATGTAAGAGTATTAAGAAATAGTCTGCATCCACCTATTCCCACTTCACTCTACCTGTGTGCAATTACAATTTGCAATACAAATCAAAAGAGACAACTTATCTCTGGCACTTACTTACATATTTTTTGTGTTCCGTGTTCCTCTTTACTGCCAAATGACTCGTGTGATTATGGAGGGGGCTATAACTATTTTATACTTGTATCTCAACATTCTTCTTGGATACAATTCCTAAATATATTGCAAAGACAAAAATATGTAAGGGCTAGCCCTTTCTTGCCTTGCCTGCTGTCTTCCTATTAGCGTTGATAAAAGCAGCTACGTACGCACTAGAAATAAGAAGCCTTTTATTCTCCGCTCTCGTGATAACGTTGGCTTGATTCGCAATTTATTTTTCGCCAAACATATCTTCCGCGTACGTGGCTATTCATCAATTATTACTTTTGTCAATAACGTCTCTTGAGTCGTTAGTCATTTTTCTTTGTCCATAGACCACTCACTCTCATGCAACGCTATCATTACTGGGAGATTATGATGGAGTATGTAAAAAAAGTATAAAATGTAACGAAACAAGATGGAGGCGGAATAATGGATGTGGTTGGTTACGGGGATGCTGTTGTATTCCCCTTTTCTTAATATTATTCAGAGTCTGATTATACTGATGATGATGATTACAATAAAAATAATGGCAGGAGTAGTATACTAGTGGTATAGTAATGATAATGATGATCCTCGCATATCCTCCTCCTTTCAGATTTGGCATTGACATTGAAAATTATCATTTGTACTCATCTCTCGTCTGTGTGTAGAAAAAGACCTTGTATCAAGTCTCACTTCTTGCTTTTAAGGTCTAGGTGAATGTTAAGGCCACATTTTGTTGCTTTTATGTTTACGCACCTTGCTATTAGTGGATTCTAAAGGAAATGTGTGAAATATGACGGCAACAATAAACCCAAAACGTATTCAACCCAATACCTAATCCTATTCAAATATAGAATCTTTTCTTGGGACCCTTTCACTTTCATTTCATAATCTTTTTCTCCAACATATAATAAAACTAAAACTTGCCTTCACGAGGATTCACGTGTATCTTCCTGGTTATTCATTCCACTGTATTTATAAATCGGACTGGATGCATGGCTCTCAATGTGTCCAGCTTGGATTGATAAATGCTTTATAAATAGCAATCACCTTGTTTCTTATCCGTAAACTTTACTATACTTGAGCAGATTTTTTTGTTGTAAAAATGAAAGTAATTTTAACGGATAATTGCAATAATGCTTGCTTCGTTTTTCTGCATCACTAAAAAAAATTAAATCGTAGGCAAAAAGCAGCCGTAAATATACAGTTTTTATGAGACAGTACGTGGGTTATGCTTCTTTCTACCTCCAAGCTGATTTATACCTCGTGGGTAGAATAAAGTAGGTCGGATCCAAATATAAACCTCTGTTTGATATGACTTGAGTGTAGATAACGGTCAATAATGTTCTTACATTTTATATTTTGTCCATGAGAAGACACGTCTCTTCTCTAATAAATAAAATAATGCGGAAGATAAATAGTGAAGCACATTTCATTAAACAAATCCCAAATTTATGAATAGTATCCATCCATACGCCAGAATCTATACCTTCAGCTTGTTTTCATCGGAAGCAAAAGGAAAGTCCTTTTAAAAGGAAGTATCAATGACTGGGAACCTCTGAAAGATAGCCCATTAAACAAATCTGTAATGGATACGATTTCCACCCCGAGTTACCGCCACTTTTTGGGAGAAAAGGATATGTAAGGTGAACTTCCGATGAATCAGTGGTGAAGTGACCCTTTTTATAAACACAAGACTTGTCCTCTGTCCGAAGGCTTCTTTTCACAAATGTTCATGTGAAAATGAAAGTGATCAGAATGAGACCTTTTTAAACCTAAACAATATTCATCTTTTACGAAGCATCATTATCCGTTTTCATGTTTCTCCTATTCATCCAAAAAAAGTTTGCACTTAACTTTGAACCTTTTTTCGAGAGAAATATGTTTGGGAGATAGTTTTGAATTTTATATTTTATGTAGATTAGCTAGAAAAATAATATTCATTTTTTATTCCGCCTCACTGAAAATAGGATAATGAAAGCTGTTAAAACTATTTTTATTGATTTTGTCCATTAATATCGAGAGGATGTGTCATTAAGCATGTTAACCCTCATGTAAAACACGGCTGATGTGTTTTTGTTATAATGCATAATACCATTATCCTGTTATTCAGAAAACCGACGATGCATCATTTCCAGCCAAAAGGGATGAATAGAGAATCCCATGAAAAAACTGAATGTTTGCATAAATTTAACTATTATGAGAATGATCCGACGCACGAGCGCAAGCAGCAAATCACGCGACGATGACAATCACGCTGCGAAAACCTCAAAACCTCTCCTCTCCGTTTTGCAATTTTAATTTTTTATAATACAAGCAATAAATTTAAAACATAAAAAAATTGTTATAAAAAGATTGCAGGATGGGTTTATTCCTTTAGAGCTTTTATGAATACGTCTCGTTATTAAAATTATGAGAGAAATGTGTGCCTCCAAATTCTGGGAATTTTTGATTCAATATTTTTGGAATCGAAATTGACAGCTTACACATTTTATTCAACAGCAAAAAAAAATCACCAGGATATTTACTAATCTTGTATCTAAAATTGGAAAATTCTATTCAATTAAAACACAGAAGAACAGAAGGCGAATTTTTTAAACCCAGAGAATGATATCCGTACCATGAGTGAATAGCAGCGTCTTAAAAAAGGAAGATATCAAAAGGCAGTATTAAAGGGAGTCAAAAGTGATTCCTGTACAAGATAATCTTTTACAATATTTCATAAATTTGAGGCGCCACAGGGTGTGATACGGAAGTTTCTGTCTAGATATAGGTTGTACCCAACAGCTCACAAGGTTATATTTAATCATCATCAAAACTACTAGTTATGAATAGCCACAATAAAGGTGGATGATGATCATAAAAGGTAGATTTTCTGTTTCCATTCATTTTTAACGGAATAAATGCTCTCAAGTCTATCCCCTTGTCTTGGGATGGGGCGCCTAAGCGAAAACTTTTGAGTCCATCATGCAATTGAATTGAACCATTATGGTTTGTTCGTGTTTATAATACTTTAAGCCTTAAAAATGTTTTAGGACCAGGCCCTACCAATCAGCCACTCTTCAACAAATACTCACAGTCGAGTCATTTTCACCATCAAAACTGCATCATTTGCTTTTTTTCAAGGAAACTTGCGGTTTACAGGATAAACTCTTATACGATCAGGAGTCGTTGAAAAATGAAATCACAGAACAGAGATTTGATTGTACATAGATTATACTTTGACTTCAAAAACCAAAAATTTCCGCAAAACAGCAAAGTTTCAGTTGAAAACCTATTATCCAAATCCACCCCATTTCATTCTCCCATGTCTACCTAAATATTTAAAGCCAAGTTGGGAATTCTACGAGAAGCCAAAAGTGTATCTGATAGACATCATCATGCATTACAAAAATCATTATATTTCTCTGGTCTTCAGTCAGAGCTCTCTGCACATTGTACTGAACTGAAGGAAAGAAAACCACCAACTAGTCCAATCCAAACTACCATACCATACTAAACTCCCTTTAATCAAAAAACAATCCTTTAGCGTTTTTTTCACGTCATCACAATTACTGGCTATAAACAAGTTCATAAAACCAAATCAAACTAAACCACAGTTTATTTCTAAACGTTATTAAACTTTCTTACGTGTAAGCAGCTACTACTATTCCTTAGTACATATGCCCTGCTTTCATTGTTTTAAAATCCGAAATGAAATATCTCGATATTTACTCGTTAGTTAGTTTACTCGAGTTAGTTAGGGATGATATGAATATACATGACTTTTTTTCTACTGTTAAAATTCTTTTTTTTCTTTGCAGTTTGGAAATTACCACATCTACAAATATAATACGCTCACTGACTGATTCGATAACTTCCTGAGCGTTTCAAAACAACTTGCTAAACAGCATATTTCTCTGCTGTATTAAAAAAAACTGGTATGATAGATAGAAGCATATGTATACATTGTACTGTAATTGCTCTGTATGTAAATGGAGATGCGTACACCTTGAAGAAACGGGCTACACAGCTTCTGCATAAGTCATCGGGAACATATGAAAACACTAAAGTTTATTAGAATCCCGAGTGATAAGATGAAGAAATAGTAGTTATCTGCAGAAATGTTTTTTTTCTATCTCTATTTTGTGCATCAGTGCAACAATGTTTGCTTAATAGTCTGATTACACTTTTATACAGTCATCATAAATATTTTAAGTAAATGTTTCACCTTAATATTTACAGAAGAAACTTTGCATCAGGTTAAGAATGCTGTTGAACTTTGCTAATGTGAGTGAATCTCAATATTCCGCCATGCCACCAGCATCATCGTCAGCATCCCGCTGCTCCTAATTCGGTATTTAGAAATTGATATGTACTTATTACACGTTCTGCTCTCATCACAGGTATTAAAGCTTAGCTCTAGAGTTCAATAAAATACTCCACTGAGGACGATTGAGTCTCGTCTCGTCCCAGGATGAGGTTGACATTGTAAAACGCTTTGATAACCTTCAAGAAAGCTATTGCATGGAGAAAAGTGGGATTTGATGTAAAACGTCAGTATCATTTTGAGATGAAGAGAAAAGAAGCCCAACACACCCTTCTTCAAATTATGCATCCTCCCAAACGCATCATCATCATCCCTGATTCAAAAAATCCCTGGCTTATTATACAACAACACGGATAGATTCTATAGAATTATCCAATATTTCTCTTCTCCCTTGACTTTCCTGCAGATTTACATGCATTATATCAAAAACTATCGTTGGATGATGAGCATAAATCTAATAGCTTGTTTATTGTAGTAATCTCGGGAGTAATGCATATCTCCACGCATGCACCACCACTCGATTTTTATTGCATGCATGAATAATTTTAAATAAAAACCCTTTAAACTAGTTCGGTTGGTTTTCCTCTCTTCACAAAACTTGATAAATTTTTGATCCCCTGCCATTCCATTGACAGTTAATAACTCACGAGATAGGCCGAGCCAATATGCATACCCTTTAAAATTTCAAAAAAACCTATTTCCCTTGAAAATAATAAAAAATCTGGATGTTTTCAGTCGAGTTTACTATCATCATCTTCCCTTCCCCATGGGAGAATAAAAATCAAGAGGAAACGGACGCCACGGATAATCCGATACCTTCAATAAATTATTGTAATTTTTCTCTATGAATGACCATTTCCCATCTTACATGCATCATTATCACCACTGTCCCAAAAAGTGTTTACACCCTGATTTTTTTTTGTTGTAAAAAAATCCACCTGCCGTTATCTATGCAAAAAAGGTTGAACATGCATTATCCCAGTTTTTTTTTGTGTTGTCTCAATGCACTCACTCAATGAGAGACACACGTAGCTTAGCATAATGGTACATGCATGAAAAAGGAAAAGTTAACAAAAAATGAGACAAAAAAATACGTTTTTTAAAGGATGCACCATGCATCATCCTTGTCCTCTTGATCTTCCTAAATTCGGAATGGAATATTTAAATAAATATATGCATGGAGAGAAAAAGTAATATACATATGATTGCGTGCAACAACATACTAACAATCAACCCATCACATCACCATCATCACATGAACGGACGGATCACCACCACCGCCAAGAAAGGATGTGCATCCATATGATAATGCGTAATGATAACAATGGCATGGCAGTGTATAAAAAAATTCTAAAGAGCAGAAATCAACGCAGACATTGTTAGGTCCGCAGAGATTCACCTACAGCCAAAAAAGATCAGTAAAAAAGACCCGGCAAAAAATGTGTAAAAATTTAGATACATGCATTATGAATTCATCCCCATCTCATCATCATGTTATGTTGCTGACCATATGCAGCTGTTGTGGTCTCCTAGGTCTAACTTATTGTGCCTTTGCTTTGTGATATTTGCAAAAACCAGTTATGTGTAAGAAACCCTTAATTTATAAAAGAAAAGGTTTGAATAATAATAATAATACGTAACAATGATGACGATGCCATCTTTTTAAAATATGCACATTGTAAATGTATCCATTACATATCCCAGTTCCCATATCCAAATTCAAAATTTAAAAGCTAGTTTGTTTTCCAGTAAAACAAGAATCCATTAATTTAATGACCCACCGAAACACGCTTGTATTATACTACACTCCGAAAATATCCCAGTTTAGGATTTTGTTTAACCCTTTCCTTTTCTTTGAAAATTTAAATGCATCATCCTTTACCCATGGATGCATCCATCCATTTTTCAAATGGAATATATAATGAAGACCCCTTTTTAATTATCGTTTACTAATGGACATGGAAATCTCTGGTTTCAATTTCGCTTTTTTTATCATGTTGTCTTTGTTCACGGATACACGCGTGATCGTGGATGATGACAGTTAGCAATGAAGCAATAAAAAACGTACACGTAACTGACTATACTTGTAAAGCTCACAAGAATTCTGGCTATAAAAAATTCTGAAACAAAAAAATCTGTCATATACATCAGTTATGATATGATTACCTATGTCCCTTCAAACGTTATGAAACGCCAGGAATTTCTTATGCTTAATTTTTCATTTCAACATTTTTCTATCTTTACGATCATTATAAATCTCTTGAGCATTCCTTTATCCAGGAGTACTTTTACATCTAACAACAAGGAACCAACGTCAATAAAATTCATCTATTTAATCTAACTGTTGTTAGTCCACCACAACAGCAGAGAACAACCAACTCACAATTGCAATATAAATGGGCTGAAAGGCGGAAATGAAATCATGATGACTTTACAAGGATACGTACGACACAGCTCATTTACAATACTTGTTGGTTGGGAGTATTGCAGCTCCCTCCGCCATGCGTAATTATGTTTGGATTTGGATAAAGATGTGACTTGCACTATTTGTACAGGTATATAATAGAATTGTAGCTTGAATAAGAATCATGAAGATGTATGTATGGCAAATGCAAACTCCTTGTATTGCTCCATCCATAATACACTTCACATGACAAAATCTTTGCATTTCAATGATCCTTTTCCAGCATCATGTCTCCTAGCATGATATGCAGTTTATGACAAATGGAATGATGAAGAAAAAACGATCTTTTATAATCTGAGTCGTTCTTGAGGTTAAACTTTTTTTTTTGTAAAAAATGGCTGTGTAATCGAAAAGGCTCGCCAAGTACAAAATAAACTAAACCATTTATCATCAAACTTGTCCTTTTCAATTTTATGAGTGCTTTATTATTAACGCTAAAAAGAGTGGCTCATTGGTATGGCTTGGTATTATGATCTGACATGGGACATAAAAGGTTAGGTACACATAAAATGACAACGGGGAAGAGATGGATGCTTAAGCTTAAACTTAAAAACAAACGACCTGGAAAGCTTATCTTTCATATTGATCTAAATCCGTAAGAAATCCTTTTCACTTCTCGCAAACAAAACTATGTCGTTAACACAGATAATTCTAATCCTAAATAAATTAATCATTATTATCATCCTTCCAATAATTGTGGTTTCGTTTTCAGTTTTTTTTTGTATTCTGATTTGAGATTGGAACTCCAATCAATTCAGAAATCTGCTTAGGACGAAAAAGTTGATTATGATTTTTTAATATCATGAAATGACTGAGATCCATACCTTGTCATCACCGTTAGCTGCTTCCTGTAAGCCATTCATGACCGATGCCCTAAATGACTCTACAGAATTGTTAGAGTCGACCAAGGCCATGGTCGAGTATTGTAAACGGGGACTGCTGTCTCTAACCATTTTGTCGGATTGGTATTGGTGGTGCTGCTGGAATAAAGCCTGTCAATAATTCCTTCTGGAGGAACTATGACGGGGTCTCAGTTACTTTCAAATACAAAAGAGTTAACCCTCTATTGTTGGTATGTTTTTGTGTAAAGTGGTTTTTTTATACCCCAGTACGTACTTATTTAATCAATCACAGGGAATAAAAATCTATTATTACGTTTGATTCACTTTTGAAGAGCACTTTTCTAAACTTTGCATACACAATTTCAATCTGATTATGTCAGTCACAGGCTGATATTTAATATTTTTTTTTTGTGTAAAAAGGCACTATAATCCAGTCACTGAACAGAAAGTCATTTGAGATAATAATATCACCGGGAAGTTTCTCTCAATTCCATATCACTCTCCAGTTCTGCATTAACACAAGCAAGCCAACAATAATAATCCTTCTCTATTGTGGGAACTTTCAACAATGCTACTGATAAACTGACCCACAAATTATTCAATAAAATTATGCAGTCCACTTGTATTATGTATAAAAAAACACGAGAGAAAAACTTTGTCAACTTTTTGACTGACAGAAGTACAAGGAAACGAGCAAAAATAAACGCATTCAATGAATGTCAACTGCTTTCAAGAAAAAAGTATTTTTTCACACTTTCAGGAAAACGCGTGTGTGTACTCTCCTGCAAGTACGCATGCATAGAAAGAAGTTCTTCAAGATCAAGTTCAAGAGAACGAGTAAAACTTGGAGCTGCCGTAGCTAGTAGTTTGTAGTAGTAGTAGGAGCTGCGGAGGAGCAAAAAGGGAACCGCATCAACAGCAGTAGGCTTGATGATATTGATGATGATGTGCTTGCCTCCACGAGTTGTTGTGGATAGTTATCAACATTGCACATAGACACACATGCATACATAAAAATCTTTTATTATAATATTATGCATGCAGGGATTGATGATGCTGCTCTCTCGATATATATCTGCGACTGTGTGTTTACGAAATTATAGTTTGTTGAAATAGTATATTCGCTATTTAAAAAACTCTCCTCCTCGTGTTCCTTTTTTTAAACTGTCTTTCTTTAGGATTCGCTGAGGAAAAGAAAACACCTTGCTTTTTTGGCTTTATTTTGCTTTTGCTCCTCTTCTCCTTTTTCTTAAATTATCTTCTCTGGAAGCCTCTACTATTTTATGAGGATGGCAGAAGAGTTTTTAAAAAAAGTCAAGTAAAGCACGGATGAAACGTTGCAAATCCGTTAGACATAAAATGTTTTTCTTGAGAAAAAAAATTCTCGCGTCTTCTTCAACTATCTTTGTATATAATTGCAGCTATAAATATGTATATGTCTCAGGAAAGGGCTTCATGTAAGTCAAAGTCAAGTTTAGCATTTAAAGAGTTATAAGGAAGGAGAAAAAAATAAGAGTTTTCCAGTTTGGTGCACAGACAAGTTCTTCACCGCTGCTGCTTGTAATTTTCTAGCCTCCAGTCTAGGCATAAAAAATCAAAACATTGAGTAAAAAATAGACACAAGTTTTTTTTCTTCTCCTCTTCAACTCTTCTTCTCACAGTTTGATTTAGCTATATAAAGACTTTCCTGGGAGAATGCAATGCACTGCAGAAAACCAACTTTTTTCGATTTTTTTTAGCAATGTGCGTTGCTCCACGTTCACTCACGTTGCTGAGGATCTTTACTGTTTTTACTGTCTCTTGGTTGCCACTGTCTTTGATGTGCAGTAGTAATTTGAGAGAAATATTTTTTCTAGAGTTTTTTTTCTCTCTTCAAGTTTTCTGTCGGTTTGAAATATGTGCGTAGCGAGGAGCTTATTTAGCTTGAGTCAAAAAATTTGCTGCTATTTCTGCCAATAAGACATTTGAGACAAAATATCACTTACGAGAGTACTTTTGCAGACTTTTCTGGCGATGCTGCTGCTGATGATGATAGAATGTGATGTGAGATGTTGCTCAGTTTATGGAAATTCTTCACGTGTGAATCTATTCGTACCGTAGAAGACTATATATTTTTTGTAACTATATATAGTGCAGACTACGGTGTGCTATGAGAAACAACTTGATGATGATCTCTGGAAGTTGGTTATAAAACGTGTGAAAAAAATGCACACATAAAAAAGTACATGCATACGATTACGATGCACACTGTTGCTTATCTCCGCTCTGGATATATTTGCTCTTGTTTTAATACTTGTCCGGAGAGACTCTGTTTGACTTTGTTTTTCTTTCAAGAAGAATAAAAAAACTTGGTCCAGAAAAAAACTCTTGGCGAATGATGTTGATAAAGATAATGATGAGGTTTTTGGGGATGCTGGTGGTTGATGATGATACTTATGTATCAGGAGCAGCAACAGCTTTGATGCAGCGGTAATAGTAGTAAAGTCTTCGATGCTCCTGTTATGCTGATGATGTGATGTTGGTCGCTGGGAGAAAAAAAAACTTCTCTTCTCTACTACGGTACGGCAATCTAAATGCAGTAGTAAATCTTTTTTTCTATGTGGCTGAAGATAATAATAAAGCTCTGCACTCCTGATATCTAAAAGCAGTTCCAGTATATAAGTATTTTTTGCTCTTCGAATTGCAAAACCCGACTGAACGAATAAACTCAAGCAGGGTGTACCTAAACCCTCGCGTAAAAAAGGGAGATTCAACAGCTCACTCACCAACTCTTCCCATTATTATTGCATCGCATTGTAGTAGCCCTAGCTTACTCACTCTCTCGAAGAAGGAGATCATGCAACATTACGTACGTGTGGTGGTGGAGTTCCTATGTTTGCTCTTTCATTTCAAACATACTATGCCTAAGTTAGCTTTATACCTTTGCGTCCCAGTCCCAATACGCGTTTCATGTAGTTATGTTTCAATCTCTCTCTCTCCGTCCGACCCTCTCTCTCTCTCTCTTCTTGAGAAGGAAAAGGGAAGCAATAGGACAGAACAGAAAGAGAACTACATCACTTTTTACTATTTCTCCTGCCGACTTACTCATACCCCTCAACGTCATCTTTCCATCTCCATATATATATCTAGCTGGATGGATGCATATCCTTTTCCTTAACAGCAGTTATTATTACCACTTTTCAGATGCTCCTTGTCACAGGGGGAAGATCATGAAAGTCCATGGACAAATAACTTAAAAAAAATATATAATATGCAAAGGTATGTACCATTTCTAAGTCCCCCTTCATCATCCTCCTCCAAGATATCTACTTTCAGTTTCAGATTAATGTGGTATTGTAGGTAGATGAAGAAGGTAAGTATATTGTAGATGGACCATGTAGGGAGCAACGCAACATCATAAGGCAACAAAACATTAAACTGCAATTTAAACTGGCCAACAGCAGGCCAGTAGGTCTTCCTGCATCTTGTGTACGATAATGATATCGATGTAATCTCACAGGTTTTCTAAGTTTGATCTTTTTCTGCCGCTGCTGGTTTATCTTCCTGATGCATTTTTATTTATACATAAGCCACATTTTATTTATCCAGGAACCCAACAACACGGTACTATTTTGTGTTTGAGATCTTACGCAAGCAAACCAACAGTGGACATTGGACATTAGTATGTAATGTCTACGCTTCCAACGCTTACCCTTGCGCTTGGATAGCTTCCTTAGTATAAAAAGTAAGTATGTACTTATATGTGTAATTAAGTTTACGAGTTTACTCCTTCAACCCTTTTCTTTCGACTTGCCAGCGTTTATTGCTGCATGTACGAAGATCTTTACCAAAAGTATTTATGCACATGCATAAAAACAGTCATGATATGATAGTAATGAAAAGGCCCTTGCGTGTGTTCCGCATTTTTTCTCCCTCTGCTTATTATTATTGTTGGCCAAACTGTGTATGAGCATCGAACGACCATCGTCATCATCCGAAAATTGACACTTTTATTGTGCGGTCATTAAAATAGAAATTATTTAGTGCAATTATTAAATGAAAAAAAAAAAGTATTGTTTATGACTCCTATTTCATTTTTCAGGGTCAACAATGGAGCTCACGTGTAGAAGATCTTAGGATATAATTGTCTCCACTAAATGTCAAAAGGGAGATATGGGAAGGCTTGCCAATAATAACTTGGAACATAAAAATGACTCTCTGCCTACAATCAACAAAAACAATCCAGTGACAAAGTCAAATAGGAGGAGGAAGATGATGCTGTTTTTGTGCTTTGCGCTGGCATTTAAATGCATACTCCCAAAAATTAATACCCAGCGCATAAAAAAGCTCTCGCAAAGCATTAACTACACTCCACGGCTGTATAAATACGTTGGAGTCAGGGAGTCACTTGAAAAACAGGGATGTGTTGCGTTGTTGTTCACTTCAGTGATGATAAATTTCTTACATCTTTGCCAGTCTGCTCGAAAGGAAGCTTCAACCCTTTGATGAAATTTCCTTATTACAGGCCAACTTCTACATGTGGCATCCTCCCTTTTCGAAAGAGGAGTTGCCTTTGTTCACGTCCAAGGGAAGGGAAAAGATGAATCATTGAAAATTTTGTACAGGCAAAGGTGTGCGCTTAATAGGTGTAGAAAAAATAAAATCATCCATTTCGAACCTTTGTTCTTAAGAGTATCATCTCATCATTACCATCAGCATCAACACCAGCCTGCTGCAAAAGATAACAATATCAACAATGACGGTGAAGGAACATGTAGTACGAAATATTCATGAAAATGTCTGTTCCATTCTGATGAGGATGTTGTTGGCTGGCTACTAAAATACTCTTACTCCACCTGAACACTACTACGTTAGTTGCAGCTTGGCTTAATGATGATGAGAGGAATCATGTAGGGATAATAAGTTGGTGTGACTAAAAAGTAAAAAAGAAAGGAAAAGGCTTCCAAGACGAACCCTTTGATTGGCTTGGAATCAAGTCTAGGAAGTAAGTAAAGAGCTCTCAAGACCAAGGTTGCAGCAAACAGGCAGAGCGTCGTCGGCAGCATCAGCATCAAGATCCATGACGTTATATTAATCTTCTTGGGATGCATGAATATTGAATATACATGAAAATGCAGGTATACAGGGTAAATTTAGTAAATACACCCCTCATTGTTGTTATATTCCTAATTTTTAATATAAAACGTACACTTTTATAAGTTCAGTCTCTCTCCCTCCCTCTTCTCAGCTCAATTCCACATTATATCCAGCAGGATGATTCTTTAACTTTGCTTGGTGGAAGATATACATAAGAGCAGTGTAAATATACCTATATGGGTATACCCCTCCACACATGTTCTCACTTATTGTTAGCTTATATTTTTATATTCATATATACACAGTTTCAGTATAAAATAGGCATGACTGACACCCCTTACGGCTGACAAAATGTTGCTCAAGGTTCTTCCACGAGGAGTCGAGAGGATTTTGCCCAATGAAAGGAAAAATCTAAACAAAACCCCTAGATTGCCTTGGATTCCCTAATATTACTCTTACACGCTCCTCTTTGGATATGCATAATACAATCTATATAACACTACACCGTCATCATTATTATCATCATCATTGTTATTTCCACAGATATAGAATACGTATGGAAATGGAACTCTGTTATACTCATGAAAAGGAGGAATGAGCAATAGGAGGTGGAGATGTACAGAGGATTCCAATATATGATGTTAACAAATGACTGCCAAGCACATAGACTTCTTTACCTACATTTCGTTCCGTGAGTAATAATAAGCCAACTTCAAGTTTGGGAAAAAAGCTTCGTAAGACGCTATGAAGTCATAAGTATACGTACGAGCGAAGCATATCCAAACTGATCATCGTCAAACTGACTGAAAGAAACAAAAATATACTGTGTTTGGGTTCTTTTACTCCACTCCAGCGTTTCTTGTGCTTGAGTTGAGCTGAGCAAGAAAAGGCACACACACACATGTTCATCATCTTGAAAATAATGTAAAGTGATCAGTGCATGTGGTTGGCTTCTCATGGCATGAGTTCTACTCACACATCCCATTATCCCTTTTCAGATGGGAGGAATAGCATCAGAAAACGGCATAAAAGAGTGGAACTCGACGAGACGCGGTTTGGCATTGAATTGGTTGGTGCTGGTGCTTCTTTCTTGGATGGAAGATGACTGGCAACTTAGACTCCCATGCACATGGTATTATTATCATTTCTTATTATAGCGTAGCAGGAGGAAGAGTATATCATTATAGACATGTGTGGAGTCTCCGGCAGTTTGATTTTTATATTATATTCAAACAGTTTCATAAAATACAAAGCCCAACTCCATCCATCATGATATGACGATGATGAAGATCGCCGTTGCGTTGCACGTTTCTCTTATGATTCTGAGTTCTGGAACGAAACTGTGTGTGAAAAGGAGAAACAAAGTCATGGAATAACACACAGAAAATAGCATGGATGAGTTCTATGTTAAAAATTAGAGATGACGATATTTCTCAATTTCTCTAATGTGTGGTTTACTTCTTCAGGCTCATCTTGCGGCGACTTTACTTTCCCAAGTTTGTAGTTATTATTATTTTATCATACATATATTGATTCTTCCAAGTATCACAAGAAGCAGTTGGAGAAAGAAATGGTAACACATAACCGTGAATTCAAACCAACCAAAAAATTTGCTCCCCTCTTTTTCATTTTCATGCAACTTCATGTAAGTCTCTACAAAGTGGGTTGTGTGCATTCCCTCCATAATATTTTTGGAGAATATATAGATATATTTATACTTATGTTCATTCATGTTTATTCATATGAATTTAGCTTTTCCATGAGGCATTATTATAGAAACGTAAGTAGCATTAGCATAGCTGAAAGTAAGCAGAGAAAATCATGCGTGCATGAACGCATTACTTTTTTCTCTTCCAAGTTCGGTGGAAAAAATATCGGGCTTGTCTCCCATTCACGCATTCTATTCCAAGTAAATCACGAGTTTTTTTTTGCTGTTGCACTGCTGTGCAGTTGTCATTTCACCCATTTTTAGGATCACACAAGTGGCTTACAAATCAATTATTAGGGAGATTCATACCTAAACTTCACTTTTGGCATCAGGATCGGCTTTGAAAATCTCGAAAAATACAATTATTTTTTAATTGTAAAACTGCTTACATAAATACTGCCTCGTGTATCAAGAAAACGTTACGGATAGGAAGTGCCTTGGCTTGGTAATTTGCTGGAATCTTACCGGTACTTCTTGTTCTGTTATATTATTAAAACTATTTCCTTCCGCGCTGCTCCTGTCAAGGCAGACCAGTCAATTGTATAGGAATATGAGCCATGCCAAGTGATGGTTTGGATCACTTCGCAGATTTCATTTGCTGACTCAATCATTCATTTTCAGTTTAGAACGAAGATAGTTGAGTTCATGTACTCTTTATCGTTACCCACACACATTACTATTGCTAGTAGTAAATACATCCAAGTATAGATATAACAGGAGCATGGAAAATGTGCGTGTGTGCGTAGGGATCTTATAACTCGTTATGACGTTTGATAACACACATACACTTCACTCCACCTTTAACCAGTCTCTGCAGAATTCGAAGATAAACAAGAATTGCCAAAGCTGATGTATTTTACGAGCAACAAAATCTATCAGCGACTACCGAAGAGAAGTTACGAACTTTACGAAACGCGGAAAAATGCAAGTTCAAGAGGAAATGCACTACAGACAGACAGATCCGAACTTCAATTTTAATGCCTCATCTCTACTACCAAAAGTCTGATGTTTAGTGGATGCCAGTAAAGCACTTGAGATTTACAATCGTTCAATCTGCAGGATTCGGAATGCGCTATGCATCCTGTCATCAGAGACCTTCGAAAGTTGGTGCAAAATTCATGAAAAGTTTGAAAGGAGAAAAGAGTGATGATTATGCTCATTAGTTCACATTGCGTTTCCTGTCTTTTTCTATTTCTGTCTTCCTTTCTATTTGCATTTGTTGAATCAAATCGGAGCATGAGATGCAGCATTATTCATGGCCGTCTCCCGTTTATACACTGGCAAAATAGCACAGTTCGTGTTGGACAAAATTTTAAAAAGAAATTGGAATTAGAACGTGCTTTTTATACTTCGGTTGGGATGCACACTTAAATTTTTGTCGTAAATAGGGAATTTCCCAACCCACATCAAAGAAAAGGTGCTTATGTTCCACTTGAATGATTTCTTTTTATGCTTCTCCGTACATAAAAATAATAATTTACGCAAGTTTTTTTTCCGCATGTTTATACATACCTATTTGAAACGTGTTAGGAATTATATGTAAAAAAGAAGTAAGTTTGTTTTCTACCGAGAGAGTCTGTTGCGCTAAACCGCTCTCCAGTCTGTCTGTGTCTACATTTCTTAAAAAAAAAAGTCAGATATGAAAATGACTACCGGTTTTCACACTTTATGGATTTATCCAACATTCCAAATTTCATCCAATTTTTGTATCCACTCATCATTTTTTAAATTGCACATTAATTATTCATTATCAGTAATCTTTTCCATATAATGAATCAATTAAATCTTAAAGCTTACATTTTACATCCTCAGTGGCTATCAAAATGTTAAAAAGTGTCTAGATTTTGTAAACACTCACACGAGTATATAATGATTAAACGAGAGATAATTGGCTCTCTCGGTTGCTTATCTAGGTACGGAGAGTGTAAGCCCGACTAAACAAGGTAAGCAAACTCGGCTCCTCTAATTTTAGGTACAGCAGTTTATACGAAGCATTCTTGCACTCAAAATTGAAAAAAAAAACTAATTATTTCATTAAGAACCACAAGATCGTCTACACTGTTATGATGATGATGATGGTGGTGTGAGTTTGAGCAGTCTGGGATGATATAAAATGAAAAGTGCACACGCATCAAACTCAGATTCAGTGATTTTATTTTCGAACCGAATGCATTCTCTAAAAATCTGTACAGATGCCAAATGTCTGTCATCTTATCCGGATTTCAAAACCTAGACCGTTCTATCTTTGACTGCACCACATTGTATTTGCATCTCTTGTTCTTTTTGCCTTCGGATATAAAGCGATCAGATACGGATGAAAACTGACGAGATTCAAGCTTAATGCACACATTTAGCAACAAAGTTTTAGAATGAAAAATATCGGTCTTCGGATCAAATAACGAGCTCCCAGTTCCCGTCTTAAAACTACCATAATGTTAATTGCATTAATTCTGCAATTAGCTACGGAACTGACGTAAAGAGTAAATATATGAATATATGAATGGCAGCATAGCATCAAAAGAATATGCCTAATGCGATAATTTTAAAGCAACAATGTATCGTTTCGTATGCCTAGTTTACATTGTAAATTAAAAAGTGGAAGATTGTTATCAGCATATTTCAGTAACATTCTTCCCAACTGCTCAACTTTATCAGGAGAATCAATTCTCATTAACTTGCCGAAATATGCTGCAGAATGAACTGTCGTAAGATGAAAGCAGCGACTGGGGTAGGCACAAAGTACTTGCAAAACATGTCAAGTTTCATGTACCCACTCTACAAAGCCTCCAGAATTATTTGGGTTTTATTTAATAGGTACCGCTTCAAGAATAGAATGAAAACATACATTGTTATTCATACATTAATTAACTAACTTGACCTGTCTTTCCTGTTACTCGAAAAAATTCATGCGATGAAAATATTTGTCAGGAGTGACTGACTGACTGGTAGCGTTTTAAATATTTACACAAGCTCTCTGCAGAATTTCCATTTAAAATGGATTTTTACCTGAGAAATTGAATAAGCTATAAAATGTTACGACGTAAGCACTAATTGTAGGAAAAGAAGGAAGAAAATATGTTGCAGTTTCAATTCTGAAAAAGTAAAAACGGAGGGAGGAGTGAGACCCGGCTCTATGCTGTTTTACACTGACACTATCAACCCAACATCAATCACAAGAAAGACAAGCTGCTTGAATTTCATTAAGAAAATTTATGAAGGCTTCAGCCTGCAATCACAAAAGGGAACAAGACTGCTGTAATTGTTATTGTTATTATTACTACTATTGAAGTAAGTGCAAAGCCAGTCCTCCATCTTTCTCCTGCCGTGTAATTTACAAAGTAACACGCATAGCTAGTTCTAGACTAGGCATGCTTATTGCTCGAATAAAAAAATGTTCTGTTATCTCGGCATATATGGAAAACTCTCATGGAACTGGCAAGATATGAGCCAAACATGAAAAATTCATTTTTGCGGCAAATGCCATTTCGAGACCCCGCAGCACTTGCACTATACCCAAAACAATTGGCCATTTTTTTCTAATTTCTATGTAAGTGGAAAGTTGTCTCATTCACTGGGAAATAAAAACATTGAGCAACACACCAAACATATCGTGACTAAATAGCTGGATTAATAAAAAAAAACTAAAACAAAAATGCAAACTCTCAAGAAAAAAGGTGAGGTGAAAGGCTCAAACCTCATCTTATGTTACAATAAGATTTTTAAAAAACCTGCCTTGCGGGAGCATGACTGTTAGTCATTGTTTTTTTTTTGCGATTTTTTACTTCAATCAGTCAGTCAGTCCCAATCTTCTAATATGTTTTGGCTTTCATGACGTAATTAATAGGAGTAATAGCACAAAGAGAAAAAAATGAACCAGTTTTTAAATCGTTATGATCAGAGAATATAGCCAGAAAAACTGGAGATTAAAGCTGCATTCACGACGTCTGCTATTTAATGCCAACTGGTACATTACACGAGGTGTTTGCAATTGCAGAAGGGAACCAAATTCAAAATGAGAATTTAAATTGATTGACACGATCAACTTTATCAAAGCCACCATTCAATACTTCCATAATTGCCTAATAACATTCAAAAAGTCAAGATTAGCCAACTGGGAAGATTTAAGCGTATAAAATTCCTTACGTACATATAGCCAATGTCATATTTATGAAGTCAAGCAATCAACATTTTTTCCCGTATAATCCAACAATAATATTTGACTACCAGATTCATGTCTATATTAAGAAGGTACTCAGTTTTCTTTCAGCCGGCTATTTTAGCAAGCCAAGAATTACTCATTAGATAAATTAAATTTGAGCAAGAAAAGAAAACAGATATAAACTATCATTAGTCATCTATGAAAATATTCTCTGGTCTGGTGCTGAGTAAAAATGCAACAGTAATATCATAAATCTACGGGTATGTGCTCTTTTACACTTAAATCCCATCAACAATATTTATATTTATTCTGTGGTGCCGAATAAACTGGTTTCCTTTCTCTAAATAGGTAGACCAACGTTTCAATTTCATTTAAGTACAACGTCTTCTTGCCGTACTGCTTGCGATTAGTGCTTGTGCCTTCCTGTGCGCTCGAAAAAACTCTCGGGGTTAGGCACGGTAAACATTGCAAACTAATAATTTGTTCATGAATGTGTTTTAGCGCAGTAGCCAAAAAAGTTCTCAATTATCAGCACTGGTAAGTTCAATAAATTAAGGGAATGGACCGGGCTATTAAGCGAGAAGAAAAAAGGAAAATAACCTTTATAAAAAACGATAAATATGCAATACCTATAGATACACATCACATCACATTTATACATAGTATCAAAACAAGCGTGTGGTGTTGTTGGTGTTACATATTTTCTTCATGTATAGATTACTTCATGCCAATACCTACTCATTTCAATCAGGTGTTCATGGCCCATCCATGTTTTCAACTTTTTTCGAGTAAGTGAAAGGAGTTATTAAGCTTTAATGTTAATTCCCACTCTCCTCCTATAATTTGCCGAAATAAGTCATGAATCAAGATTACCCATTAGATTGGGACCTTGCCATCGCCACCATAACCATTTACTGTCTAAGCATTGTTACGCCCGGTTATATGTAGGGAAATAAAAAACAACAACTTTGGTTCCTTCTCCTTTGAAGAATGATTATCGCTGATATTGTTTCTCTGTCCAGTCCTATGAATGGCCACCGATTTACATTGTATAGGCCCTAATGACTAGATCACGATGCAAAATAATGCCATCACCACTAAATTTTCTCCACGAGAAGGGGAGAAGAAGATGATGCAAAATAACATTCTATTGACTAATAAGTCGTACTCAAAAACAGAATTATAATTTTCATCGATGATTATAATTGCCAGGATTATAATCAAGC
>JAQGAI010000245.1:0-23643 GCA_034696905.1 Lepidocyrtus violaceus | reverse complement strand
GTCAGCTTGAAATCTCCCCAAACATAAACCTTGATATGCATATATAACTAACTACACAATATGACAGTGTTAATTTGACAAGACGTCATGTCCGTCTGTACGTACCATAGTAAGAAAACTACCTCAATACGAACACTTTGACCCTAATTAAGCAGCATTTATGACTGATCATGGGAAATGTGGTGTGATGAGAGGTTCCTTGGAACGAACAAAAATCATCCACGTATGTTTAGACTCGTTCGAGCTCTCAATTAGCAACATAATTGAAACTTGCTGGGCTGGGTTGTGGAACTATCTGGAGATGTTAACTTCCCTCTCTGAGCCAAAGTGGATTAAATTATCTTTTTCAAACTGTTTTACCAACCTCTTCGGATTGATTGTCATAACATAACTTAAAAATATACGTAGAGTAGGGATCTCTCATAGCAGAAGTTCGCATATAGCGTGGGCAGACTATGTTCAGAGAACGGAGTAATGTCTTGTCTAGGGGAACTGCAACTAAACGGCAAGACGTCAGTAATGTTTGGACGAAATGCCGGGGAGCGACGGCAAATTAAAAAGGTTGAAAGGTCAAACTTTTGGAAACAGTTTTGTTTTTGTTGATTCATCACGAAAGCTTTTTAACGAAACATCTTGAGCTTTGCATGCGGCATCAAATTAGGTATCTGTTGTTCAATCCATTTTAATCATCATACATAGTACCAAATTATGTTTAACCAACCTCCAAAAACTTACCACTTGATGTATATCGTGCAATGATATATAAAAACCAACTAAATTGACTTGTTAAAGATTCCAATAAAACAGATCTGGTTGGATTGAAAGGATTTAGGCAAGTTAAAACACACCATAGACTTTACGTAAAAGAAAATGCTTGCTTTAGTAGAACTTATTCGTACAGGATAAGTATCTTAATTTCATTATGCCCAGCTCTTCAAAAAGAAATGAATACACAGGTAAAGAAGGTATGTAATAATAATAATATAGATTTTTTCTAACTCCAATACTGAAGTAAGTACTTACAATACTAAGTTAACTAATTAATTACAAAATCAGTTGAATTTCCAACAAGGTGAAGGTACCATCTACATTATTTCATTTTCCCCATAACAAGATTGATTCCGGTTTACGAAGAAAGGTGGAAGATGCGGAAGTTTTGATTGTGCGCTACACGATGGCAGCAGGATTCACTAACTTTCACCGGCATTACTTTCTTTCCTCCTACTGTGCTTTACATAAGTTTTCTAGCAATGAACAACACGGCTTTCGTCTTTCCGTCATAAATGTATCCAAGAAAGGGTCGATCCACGGCGAACTTTACCACATTCTTCGGTTTATTGGCCGCTTTTGTTTCAGTCCGGATCAACGATGCAGCTGCGGCTTCCATACCTGCAACAACGATCAATTATTTGACTAACCTTGGCTAATTGAAATCTAAATATGTATAGTTTTTTCTTACCAGCTTCATCAATTTCCATAAATGCCTTGTGAATCACATTTGTAACATGAACTCCACGTTCATCTGACAGATTGTCAAATTCAGCAAATCGGGTTGTTATACTACTCATCCCCAACTAACAGAATATTAGAACAAAGCACAAATCATATAGTAGATAAGAACTTTATATCTGAAACAACAGCATTAGCGGCAAAATTTGCAAATTACTTACGGATTTAATTGTTTTGCTGCCAACTAAATCAATGGTGGATTCAAGAATTCCTTTGGGCATTTTCACATCCACCCATGTTTCGGTCAGTTTGGAAGGAATGGCTGATAAAGTTCCATCTTGAATTCGAGACTCAACTTCCTTTAGATTTTCTCCTGGGTCAGGGAGCACAATTATAAAGCTGAAACGTTCAGACTAAAAATACACAATACATGTATGCTTAATTAACTTCAACTGAGCACATTTTTTGTTAACATATTCGGTACGGTGGGGATAAAAACGAGGGAAAAGTTAGGTTAAACCAACCGAAAAAGGTAGTGCCACTACAGAAGCATTCATTTCTTCAATTTTTGCATACTGAAACCTACGGGGAACATCCATTTTCATCATATTGACTTGAGTACTGTAGCCAGTTACAGTTGTGAATGGTTTCTTTGCTGTGTAATCTGGATGGAAAGGGTATTTCCAGTGTCCCTTGAAATGAATGGCACTTGCGAGGACCATCACAGTATTGTTGTTCAGTGTTGCTAACAGTATCGAATCCACACACACACAAAACTAGTAATTGTAATTACGTACATAAATCATACGGTGTTTTGTTTTAGATGGTGGATATACTTTTTTCAATCGATTGGTTTTACTTACTTGGGGTAACGATTTCCTTGATTTTATTTTTCGTCTCCCGTCGTACCCACTGGTTAATTGTGTTTGCAGCAGAATGTCCATTCCCGAAGTTGACTTGCTCAGCATTCGCATCGAAATATTTCTGAATCTTACTCAAAAACGATGATTTTATTGGGTAAACGTGACCAAGGAACATCCGGTTAGCGAGTTGAATGTGAACGTCTCCCCCATCGGAAATGTCCTATCAAAAGGTATAATTTGACTATAAATTTTTTGAAGGTGTAAAAACGGAAGTAAAAAAGATGCTTTACCTTCAGCGCTTTGATAAAATTCTTGAATTCAGTTTCCACTTCTTCCTCTTTCGTCTCATTGTTGATTCTTAATCCTCTCGTCATTTCTTCCCTTGTCAATCCAAAGGACCCCGTTCTCAACATGGCCAAACCAATATACAGGCTTAAAGGAGAAATAAGAACATTTCGATCTTCAAAAGAGGAGCCCGGTTTTGTTAGTGCCTATAAACATTATTCAAATATCCATATTAAATTGGTGGTCACAAAATTACAAAATCACATCCACAATTGTAAAATTGAATAGATATTTCCCTTCTAAATTACTTCATATAGATCTTCTGCAAACAAATTCCCCGACTCAGCCACCCCTTGAAGCTCCAGAGACCCTGGGTCTGTCTCGCTATCTCCGGAAACATTTTTTGCAAAATTCGTACACAAGAATGCTAGCAGCAGTTGAGTGATTCCTAATCTTAAATAATCTGCTATAGAATGACAATCCAAAATATGTATCTAATCATTATCAAAATTAATATTAGTTGATCCAATGAATATTTAACTTACTTGTGTAATGCATACTAGATTCACATCAGTAATAATTGACTATGGAGTGATTTCAGCACTAATCTTAGCTGGATAAATTGAACGAGTTGTTGTATGATGGTAATGCGGATTCTGATACGCACACGGAAGAAATGCGATGAGGTCGACCTTGCGTTTTTCGCTTTCGTCGCGCTTTGTTGATTTTTATTTTATTGCAAGGAAGATGGTTAGTAGGTCGGAACAACGAAATGAAAACTAAATGCGAGTATCATCATGATTCATAAGCGCTACTGTTTGAGATATGATGGTGCATGTACATAAAAGATTCCAAAGAACGGATGTTGTAAGAACCCATTTTAATTAACTGACATTATCTGTGCAATACAATTACGATACACGTTGGTTCAGTTAGTTCAGAAGTCTTGGTATGCATAACGTATTTACCTTTTTGTCAAGGACTTCATAAAGTCAAATATATATAACTCCTTGAGTAACTACAAATCTACGTATCACTTACTTCAAATATAAATGTCAAATCTACAAATATTTTATTTTACCCCTTTTTGACTTCTTGAAATATTTTGTCCAAAACAAAGCATCCGAAGTTTTAATTGGGTTGGTATAAGCCAAGGTATTACTAAAAGAGGACAATATATGCATGACCTACCTGTTTACTGTCTAAACAACTCAATTTAAAGCATCCTTGCTTTTCATCATGGTCGAGTGAGCAGGAACGGTAACAGTTTAGCAAAAATCCACCTCACTCCTCTTTACTTTCTAATTTAATTCAGATCATCATATCATCATCCAATGAGTACATCCGAAACAAATGCGCAAACTTCCAGCAATCCAATATATCTGTTTTAAAATAACTCGTTTTAGATTGAAAGTGAATTTATTTTAATGGCAATGAATAACATATAGAGCTCTTCATGCTGCTGACTGAACAGGATCACTAGACCAGAACCAAATGCAATCGTAATGTGCAGCAGCTTCTTTTAAACGATAAGAATAATAGCATCCAACCTGACATCAAAGTAGAAGGAGAGAAAACCTCAAAGTAAAAATACGAGTTTCTGTAGTTTACACACACAACTCTTACGAGGACTTTCTCCTCTCTCTCTCTCCTCAACACTGGAAAAGAATTGAACTCTGGAAAGAAAAGGACGTAAATGGGACATCGAGAGACAGAGTTATGTGACACCCCTTGAGACCATAATCTACTTTCTATCCAGGTCCATTACCAGCCTCCTCATTGTCGAAGGCATTATCAAAAACCGATTTCTTAAATTACTCCCATTGAGACTCTTCTCCACTTCTCTCCTCCATTATTCCCCCTCTGTCTTGCGCGTTTTTTCTTCGTCTCCTCGTTTACCCCGTCGACGACGACTTGACAAGAGCGTGCGTGTGTGCAAGCAGACCAAGGAAAACATATATGGAATACCTAATGCATCCATCCATTTGCTCGCCCTTTTACAATTTACAATTTACTTGAAGTCTTTTTACCCACCTTGTCTCAATTGGAGATAGATCGAATGAAACTGATTATAGAAAGTAAAGTTTTGTACGGATACTTTCACTACCTTCTTGTTTCTTATCACTCCAACTCCAAGCAAGGGTTTAGTACTTGCTTTCACTTCCCCCATCCAGCTCCAGCATGTTAGGTTTGTATTGCCTGAAATTGAAACTTAAACTACAGAACAGAACAGCTAGAATTTTGTAATTTAATATTAGCTTCAATGTCCTGAACCCGTCACACCTGCTGAAATTATTGCAGAAATGGGATATATAGCACCCTACAGCGAAAATTATCTTGTAGGATAAAATTAATTCTCAATTGAAAAGTAAAGTAGGGCTTGTTTAGGATTCGCATTTCCTTTCACCCTTCCAAGCAAGCCTCCAAGCAAGTTGTATATTTCGTTGGACCTCAATATTCATGAAAGTAATGAAAGTGAGTGTGAGTGGCTGTCCAACGGTGAGAACTCTTTCAGGCTCATATCACTATCACACTCCCCTCTGGAGTAAGTTTCCATTCCAGGCTTTTTGGAAAGAAGGTGCTCCGAGTTTTTTTACATCTGCTTTTACAACTTACCTTCAGAGACTCACCAACCCACCAACCACCGCTCCCACTATTAATAGAATATGTGGTGCTTGAAAGGATGGGAGAATCGGATTGTGTAATGCCACGGTTGGTTGTATTTGACTGATTTATTACTCTCACCCACATATTATTATTCTCGTTGTATGGAACGAAGGAACATGTTAAGTTAAAGTACGCATGAGAACTGTACAAGGCAATTGCAATGCTCTCTGGCAGGGATACATAGATATTACCATTCAGCTATTCATTCCTGATGGGAAATGAGATGAGCAAATAAGACACGTGCTTGTGCTTTCCTTTCCACTGACTGTGCGTTCTGTCCTGTCATGCTCGGAATTATTACGTAACCTAACCTTTAACTTTAATTCGAAGAAATTTTTGGATAAATATGTAGGCACATTTAACTGTTGTGCATTGCATGCAGGCAGTAGCAGAAACTTTATTACGGAAACAATGATAGAGAATCGGAAAGTGCGTTTTGGATTTAAGCTGACTCCTTGTAAATCATCGGCTGTGCGTAAAGTTACCCCATATCCGTTTTATTATTCCTGAGTCATGCTGCTTTTGTTATTTTAAATATTCTGATTCTGACGAAGTCTCCGCATTTCTGATTCCAGTTGGCGATGCGATGCGTTTACTTTAGTATATCCGTCCGTTACGTAACGTAGGTTTATGGCTCGGTTGTGCAGTATGTAAATTCCTATTTCCTTTTCCAACTAATCTGCCAAAGAGATGTGCGTGTTGTAAGTTGGATTTGGATATGTTAATATTACTTACAATTATATCTACAGATATAAAGCACGGTCTTTCATCAATTCCATGTGAACCGGTCAACTAGCGCAGTACCTTGGAAAGGAAGAAGTAAAAGTAGGCAGTACATATTTTAACTCCAAGAATTTACTAGATCCCACACATTGTTCTCCTAGACCCAACGAAAGGATATATAAAGTATAAATAGAAAATTGGGAAGCAAACGATGATTGTGTGAAAGAATATCAAGTCTTCTGTGAAATACGTAAGTAATATGCTAATATGAAATATGAACAAAGATCTTAAAAAGGAGCATACACTATGAGTATGCCTTCGTTGGCTCGTTGTCTACGACTCGTAGGACTCCTTTTCTATAATCACCATCTTGCTTCCGTTTTAAATTATCCAAAGCCAATAAAAATCTTTCATTTTTTTAGCAGAAACGTTTTCAAAGTACTTATGAGACAAAGAAACGAATGTGTGTGTATCTGTGATGCATGTAATATGGGAAAGGAAACTCATGTTTTAAAGGACTGCGCAATCATTACGTCAGAATTATTTGTATTAGTATGAGTCCAGCAGCTTTTACCTACAAATATAAATATAGCAACATGCGAAACAAGGAGTTTGAAAGGCCAATGTGAATTTAGTTCCCACAATTTCAATGCCAAAAAAGAGGCATGCAAGATGGAGGAGGAAGAATGGGAGGGAGCGACAAAGCTACAATCCTTTCTTCATCATATCATTTTTGCAAACTGATTTACTTGCCATTGCTTCGTTTGAAAATGAGGGTGCACAAAGTCTGGCATAACGAGTCGTGCAATTAATCCAAAACATATGAACCTTTCTTTTCCAAACAAACGCACGTACTATTTTTGTGTTCCCAGCCTGCCCACATAACAGTAGTTTTCATCATTAAATCTCAATGTTTACATATAGCGCTGATCTGAAATCTGAAAAGGGATTGTTTATAATTTGGTATCTGCTGTGTCTCCCATCATCATTTCCTTCATCCAACATCACAAAAATAACGAAATTCCTAGTAACGAAAATCTAAAAATACGAAAAAAGGTAAAGCAACCCTTTTATTTTATTAATGCTCATCATGTTACAATGGGAAAAAGTAAATTTGTTGTAAAGAAAATATAGGAAACTAGTTAGATGTTCATATACATAGGTAGGTATTTTCCTGTATAGAACATACCTACTATGTACTTATCGATATGAATGTAATAAAAAAAGAAATGTACTACCTGCTTGGAGTACGATAATATGGAGAGCTTTAGTCTCCAAAATAAATATGCGGCAGGTATGGCCTGTTCGTTTTTTGTCTTCTCCAGAAAGCCGACGTCCTTATACCGTTCAATTTACTAGCAAGATATTTTTTTCCTTCTTTTCATGTCATTTTTTCTGGGTATCCCTGCCTTTCTCTCTTCCATTCCATTTTCCATCGCATCAGATTCACCCGGAAGAACCATAACCACGTGAATTGAGGTGTGTGGTTGGCTGGTAGTAAAATGGATGAAACAGGAACGCTGGTTGTGGGCTTGCTTCTGCTAACAAGAATCAATTTCACTTTGTTCAATATGATATGATGATGATGCTTAGTTACAGCCCGCTTTTCCCCGTCTTCAATTTCACCTTTGCTTGTCTTGAATTTCAGGCTTTTTTAAAACCACCTGGGCGGAAGTAAAATAATATGTTGTTGTTGGCATTATTTATGACGGTAGGCATATAATTTGCGTGGTAGCGACATATGCTAATGTATCTCTGGGCAAATCCAGTTCCCGGAATTTCGACGGGGAATTATACTCGTAATGAAAACAGTTTCCAAAAGTTATCTCAGCACTTTTGCTTTCAAGGGGAGTAAACAGTGTATATTAGGATGACGTAATGTTTGGATGACGAGATGTTCCCACTCTCCCTGTTGTCGCAATAAACAAGCACAAAGTTTTCCGTCCAGTTGCCTATGTAACTTTAGGTCTTCCAGAGCTTCTCTTTTCTGTGGGTGTATCTCAACTCCCTGTAATTTTGACTTTTTCCTTGTCGTTCTCCTCTGTTTCAGATGAAAGAACTGGGGAGTCCCCTTTAGGAGGGAACAAAAGCAAAAGAAATTGCTGTGGCAGCAGTAAAACTAAAACGGAGGAAGAATCATCATGATAATTTCTGACAGACAGTATGGAGTTGTAAGTGTAGAGAAAGTGGCAGATTGATGTGGAAAAGTACCCAGAGGAAAAATATCAGGGAGGAGACACTTGAATTCCTTGTCAAAGAGTAAAGGAAACTTTGGACAGTGGAGTTGTGAAAGAGTGGGAGAAATAAAAAGGAAAATGAGAGTAGTTGCTACCCCCACCAAACACAACTATAACCAGCGGGAGCTGTTCGTCTTTTTTTCTTCTCTGGATAGTAGATAGTACCATTTCTGATGAATTCCATTTTCTCACTAAACTCTCTCAAGAAAACGACGTTCTGTAAGGAGAGAGGAAGAAGGAGGATCTTCTCCAGTCAATAGAGTGTGTTCAGCTGACGGAGAAAAAAAGAGACATTTACAGGGACAAAGTAGCTCTAGATGGATGCTATATCAGGAGGTAAATAAAAGTGTGGGAGAAAGTTATAAGTATATATACAAGAGAAAAAAGTTTGTTTGTTACTAGCAATACAGCGCTAGTAGCACAGTGCAAGAATTTGATGCCATAAAGGGTAGACCTTTGAGACAGCATTTACCAAAGATCACATTTAATAATGAAGCACTTCACTATCATTATCCAGGAATATATATATATTAGTACAGTTTTTTTTCTAAAAAAATAACTAAACCTGTACATCCTACTCCTACTGACTATAAAATCCACAATTTCATTAATGAGTCCACCATATTCCGGACGGCGTGCAGGTGTAAATTTTCTTGTTTAGTTTGACGTTTTTGACTTTCCAGGCGCAATTTCGGATTAGTATCAAGAATTTTCCAATTATATTTTTCTTGGTTTTTTTTTTGTAAAGAATTGTTGGATTGAGGGGAAGTGCTCGTTAAACAGTAAAGATTGGCTGTGTCATTGTACTTATGTGTGAAAACAGAATCGAATAGTATTGTACTTTCCATGAAGTTTAAATTTGACAAGCCGTTTTCCAGTGAATTTGAGTGTAAGCTGTAGGAAGAGGGCTGTAAAGCGAAATCAGGTAAGTTCTCCTGAAATATTTATCTGTCAATTGAAGTACATGGAAATGAATGTTCCTTTTTCTGAGGGAGGAAATCCCATTCTGTCTGGGAAAACACGGGAAGGCAGGCAGGGTTTGAAGCAATCGGAGTACCAAAAGGAATTGTGTGAGAGTCGATAAGTTAATTTAATGTTTGTTTTACATGCGGCCATGCTCAGAATAATGAAGGAAGATTTTACGATTTTTTCTTCTTCTCCATCCCATGCTACTACACTCCTTAATTCAACAAGATACTACGATTTTTGCATGAGTCTCTATCTTCTACTTATCCAGAATCAGAAACGTGTGGGTAGTTGAGATTGTGATGTTGCATAAATTATGTATGGGTAGGAGAGATTCATGGAGTGCCATCAGCAAACCCATCTAACTTTCCCATTACTACTACAGATGATCCCGTCTTGGATGTAATTTTTTCCCCTCTTTTGATGTCGTTATAGACATTTGCTTTGCTGGAAGACCAATTATTAGATTGAGATTCCTTCAGGATTTCGTTACATGTTTATGTACACCTTATTTGGATAATGAGATTATGGTAGTACGGAGAAAGCAAAGGCAAAACATCAAACCTTCCTACTATTTTTTATCTCCGCTGCTAGTAATTGAACATTTCTTATTTTCTACCACGGTTGGGATGTGTTTCGCATTTTGGAGTGAACAAATGATTGTTGTAAATTTAAAACTACCTCTTTTGGATTTTACCTCCTCCTCCATAAATGATAGCATAAAATGGGTAAAGAATCTGTAATCTGTTTAGATAGTAAGGATATGGAATGCTAAATTTTTGTGTACGGACACAACAGCACAATAATAATATGGTGGACAGTTGTGCAACTTCGTGAGGATTTAAATACAGTAAACCTTATGGATGGTGCTCCACACTGCTTTTACACCCTCATTAATGTACGAAGACCATGCATGCTAGCGTTGACTGTGCTTTGTCAGCAACAATTGGTAAACAAAAATGGGCTGAAACTTTGTTGCGTGCAATGAACCAATTTCCTTGTTTGCATGGAGAAATATATAAAAAACAACTCGGCACCTTTTATAATCCGATAACGGGGAAAAACACCGGAAATTATATATTTGATGATAATGATGTACACACCCTTTGTAAATTCTAGGGCAGCGGTCCACGTAACTCTATGAAAGTGACGAATTAATCGTTTATTATCGTACAAGGTCTCAATTAGTTATGTGAACCTCAGTTTCATGTCACGACTCATAATGATTTGTAAAGTATTGTGTTAATCATTAGTCTATAATAATTACTACATTCAATTCTAGAAGTACATTATTATTAGGGCCTGCTTGCGTCTGGAAATCAAAAACGTGGTGTGATTTGACTAAAACAATCCATGTGAAATATGTCATTAATATCAATCCTTTTATAATTCTACTTTATTATTGTGAATTCCTGCGGAACGACAGTTCACAAAAGCAGGAAAGGTCATACGTGCATGAATATTATGAAAGCTACCCTTTCCACGCCAACAATTACTGGGGAAAAATTCTGATCATGTCTAAATTGGGAAGTAAGGTGGCTCACTGTATTTCTCTCGGCTCGGTTCCGTGTTCAGGAAGCAGTGTCTTCCAAAATTACAAAGTTCCCGTGGAATATTGGAAGCTAGTTGGAAATTTGAGTGGCTTGTGCAAGAACATACAATATCTATATCGCATAATCAAACTCACTGAGAGTGTTGAAAAAAAAAAATGGAAGCGCTTTCAAAAAGTACCTAGTTACATTCACTCGACCCATCTTCCTTTCATGCTGCAACTCATATTCAAAGGGAAGCTCTTCCTCTAACTTTAGGGGAATGCTTGTGTCACTACTGTAATTAGTGGTTTTTCACAAGGTTCACTGTAAACAAGGATGTTATTTTGGATGGAAACAAGGAGCTTGCTGATTGCCTCACTCCACTCCTGCTCTTTCCTCTCCCACACACACCCCCCATTTATCTATCCATTTATTCGAAGTGGTTGCTGAATTTTCTCGGGAATTTTATTTTACGAAGGGAAACAAAAAAAGTTGAAATTACAGGCTAGACTGAGAGTGGGCTGGAGTATGAGTTTAGCAAGCATAAAAACTTTCCTGCTTGGACTATACATGAATGAATGTATGTATGTGCCTATACCTACTTAGGAAAGTTCACTCTCCTTTTATTTAATAGCTGCCATCATCGTCATCATCCTGAAATGAACAATAAAGTAGAGACGCTCCTTTATACATACTACATGCACACATATTATATTGGCCAGCCATAAGATATTTGTAGCCGGAGAAAGGAGATGTGTGGAGAAGTTGCAATGATAGTAATAATAATCTATTTCCAACGAGAGTTGTGTGACATGCACAAGGACTTCATTGAAGGCTTAAATAAAAACACAACTGTCACTTGTGAGCTTCACTTTTATTCATACCGAACAATTCATGAAGCTTCCGTCCATATTACAAAAGGGAAAAATCCTGGTGTAGCCATACACCATACCAGAACGAAAATACACATCGCCATCATCATCGTCACTGCATTGAGCCAACCAAAACGGCAGTAAAATGGCAGAATGAGCTTAAATATACAGATATAAAGGAGCCACATTCACTCACTTATTTACTCTGCAGCTAACTAGCAAAAAAAGCGCAGATTCAAGCTACTTCACTCACATCATCATCTTCAAGAGAAAGAGAAAGGAAGGAGCGGAACATGAAAGTTTTTGCTGCGTCGACAAAACATCGTGTCTCAGACTTCGTCACGCACCGTAATCTTCTCCCTTTGTCTCCTTCCATTGTTGTTCTCTTCCCTTGTCCCTATGACGGAGGTTCAGGAAGACGAAAGAGAAATTGTGAGGAACAGCACCCTGCCCCTAATAAATATCCTATCATATCATATTATATCATAAATGGAAGTACCCCCCCATCATGCTCCAAGAATGAAGTAAGGACTAGAATATTACTTTACTTTTGCCGAAGTAAAAAAATAAAACAAAAAAAAAATGTCCATCCACTTTATTTTATTCTCGTCACCATTATTATTACTCTCCCGTCTTTATCAGCACATCTTATAATATATGGATGCTGCTGTGAGCATGTAGCCAAATTGTTAGTCAACGCCGCACAAAGCGAGCGCTCCTCCCTTTGTTCCGTAAATCTCATGACAAGCTTAGTTTTAATGAATCATTTTCAGCAGAGTTGGAACAACATAATTTACTTTTTCATAACAAGGCTGGACATAAATGTAGCAATTTAAATTTATTATCATTAAGGAAGCCCCATCCAAATGTATTAATTCTTCGGCTCTCCCTCTCCCAGTCAATGTACAGTAAAGACTAGACTCCGGCTCATCATTTGTCCGACGGAGAATCTGACTGATATGATGTAGGAGAGAAATGTTGCTAGGGAAGGGCCCGTCTTCACAGTTTATTTCCTTCTACAACATCTCTGTTATTGTAATGAATGGAGTCGTCTTCAGTAACCAACCAGTTTCTCAGAGAAAACGTAGTGAAAGCATCGTAAATGAGCGCTAGGCATCCTACCAGCTAGCTGGACAAGTAGATGGTCGTAAAGTATTTTTTCTCCTTCAGAAAAGTATTACGTAACAGTAAACGAGCGAGGAGGAGGGAAAAGAAAACTTGACGAGAAACTTGGGTAAAATGCGGAATAGCTAACTACATTGCACACACATAAACTGCTTCCGTCTTCCAAAAGGTTCGTTTGCCCAGTCAACTGTTTTTTTCTTCTTCTTCGTCTTTCTCTGTGTTGTTGTTTGTGAATGACGTGGACGTCAGCAGTCTGTGAGTAAAAAATAAAAGACGGGAGAAACGAGAGTATCATCAATGATCCGAGGAATAGCACGCTCACATTCATTTCCCCCAATGCTTCTGCACTCATAAATTGTGCAAGTACAAGCAAACTCGATATCACATTATTGTTATTATTATACGGAAAATCGTATTTTTTTCTTTCTTAAAGAATATAATAAATATATAAATGGTATGCCTAATATCTCTCTATATTTGGAAGCGTACCCTATACTTTTTTTATGTTGTCTATGCGTTGTTGTTGCTATTACTGTTGTCAGTGAAATTGATGATGTTATAAAATAAGAAAGTGCTGCTAAAATAGACGTCCAACTACACATTTCATAAAAAATACTAATAATAACGTATTCATTCATCCGAAGTAAAATGCATCCTTTCAAAATGGTGCACAGTACGTACGTTTTTCCATACCCTATTATTTTATGCATTTTCTTCGTACGTACATACGTTAGTAAATGGAAAGAAAAGATTTGTTTAAAGAGATTTCTTAGTCCATGTTTTTTTTGCTACTTTCCCTTTCCCACCACTCCCATTTCATTCCTGTTTAGACATCGTATAATAATAAAAAAACAAGTTGGTCCTTATATATTACGTAATGCATTTGGATGTGTAGATGTATAAAAGATGATGAAAAATGAAGGCTGAATCCCCGAGAAGTTGTCCAGCCTTCATCCCGGAGAGTTTTGGAAAAGTGGAGGATAATGGGTGAAGCAAGAAATGAGAAGTTTTTAAAAGTATTCATAAGCGTAAGTGGGCTGATCTATGTAAATTTTTGTTGTTATGAAGAGAGGAGGAATTATAGCTCTCTCCACCGAAAAAAAGAAGAAAAAATGGTAATGGAGATATATGCCAGGAAGGATATACTTATCTGCGTATTAATGGCAGTGAAGTGGCAAAGCTTGAGCCAAACCCAGTCTGGAAGCATGGCCAACTGGCCAAAAAACTACTTACGGGTGAAAGTAGTAGTTCCAAACTCGACGGACTAGTCATCATTTCAAGATTGTCCCTGTTCTCCGGGTTTCTTCTTTCTTTCTCTTATGATTTTTTCCTTCCTTGAAGAAGAAGATGAAAAGAGTTGTGAGTTACGTATGTACGAAGCATAATATATGTGCTCATCTTCAAGTTCTCCGCTATTCATCAAAAGAGCCAAGGCTCCGTCGTTTTCGCTCCTATCCCTTGTTTGTCGTAGGGAATGAAGCTTTCCATGTTTGATGAAGGGAAGAAAGGCTTGATTTCACAATAATGTGAAAGAAGAAGATGGTCTTGCTCCTCTGTCTCTCTCCCTCTCTCTTACTCAAAGAGAATGGGGAAAGACGGGGAAGAGAAAGGGAAAAAGGATTTTGTGTTTAGTTTGATTATGTGCTTTGTCCATGTAATGTGCGTTTGTGCTTGATGCGGTCGTTGCCATGCTTGTGGAGTTCCAATTTCGGAATAGTCCTTGCAAGGAGTACATCCATTTACTACATTAGGATTTATCTTCTCCCGTTTCTTGCTAGGGAGAAGAAGAAAAAATAAGAGATGAGCAGCCAACTACTACTGCATTACTACACACTGATTCAGTAAACGGGAACGCTTAAAATTCTTGTTTTTACAGCAATGAAGTTTTTTTTTATAAAAGATGGATCGCTCTTGGCTTAACGTAGTTTGTTTACCTCCCAAGATTGTTCTCTAAAATGAGGAGAGGTTCTTACTCCACTAGTTTGTTCAACTTGAAAACAAATGTGCGTTGTGTTCTTACGGTCAAACGTAAGTAGGGGCAAAAAGGAGGCCGCTGAAATGAAAAAAAAAATACCAAAGAAACTGAAATTTATGGTGAGAGCAGAGCAAGTTTATTTTACAATATTGCATAATTTAAATGTGCCTACTTAATATAAAATTACAATTACAGAATTACAGGACAAATATCTCATCAAGGTATCTCAAAAGTATTTCTTTATTTATATCATGGAATGGTTAGCTAATGTTAAGGATGTAGCAATATCTGTAATCATGTCGACAATACTTTCATTAGTATTAAATTATGCATTTTCTGTAAAACTAGATAAAAAGAAATTACCGGATAGTAATTTCATCTGGTAACTAATGTCAAACACGCCCTCCAAAGTCTGAATCATGCTAGATCTTGATTGCCACTTGACGAACGACAACATTTGGAAATGCCAAAGTTATTCTGGGCCTTGCTAATAAATAATTTCATCTTCCATACCCGACATAACCAAAGAGGTCTTCTTCTTCATAGTCAAATACTGGAAAATGAACTCTTTCAAAAACGTATTCCTGCACTTTCGATGATTGAATCTCAATGAAAGTGAGCTAGTTTATGAGAAAGATGTTAATAATGATGATTGGCAAAGTAGACATGTTGTTGACATTATATAGCACAACTTTTACAACTGTATTATTATTATTATTATTATTATTATATTAATATAATTCATATCGCACATGCAAATTTATTTATCTGCTTTAGTAATTCCATTTAATTTGGACTTGGAAGGCGCTACGAATCCTAATTACATCTCTTTCATTTAAAACAGAGCTGTATGCTCATACATAATATTTGCTGATTTTTTCATGCATTTATTTACAAACGCCTGTCTAGTTCGAATAGGGATGATATACTTTTAGCAATCAATTACCATATGCTCTGCTGACAACGATCCTTACAAGTACGAACATCTGAATGAGTAGAATCAAAGCGTTTCAAAAGGTACGATACAACTGAAGCCTGAAGTTAGTCTAGCAAATGGAATGAATGAATGGTTTGAATGATTCGTGAAAATAGCGAATAGGAAATAGTGAAACCTCCGATAATAATCTTTTAGGTATACATACTTATCGAACTTATCTGTGGAGGGACTCGAATTTCAAGTTGCAAAAAGTAAACACTACCAAGAACAATGATGAGCAGTGAGTTCCCTAACGCAACATTTTGTACACACTGATTTCGAAACAACGGGATCCAACAAAGCATTCACTTACGTGGGTATGGTATATGTATGTAAATAGCACAGAGCTAGGATGAAAATAATTTAAATTCCTAACGAATGTTATCGGCCTTCCGAATCAAACCACTGTATAATACGGAAGCTAGTCAGATGAGTGAAATTATGATTTTCCAAATGGTTTCCCATTTACCTATTTGTTTGGAATTTAAGTAGAAGTATGTAATAGTTTTTATTATTGCACTGCATGACGAGCTGGTTGAGCACAACTCACTAGTTGAATTAGGCAAACATGATGCTAATCATGATGATGAAATTAAAATTGGAACTGTGATATGTACTAACTAGTTACACAGCAACAACACAGGCACGATAAAACTTCCAAAGTAAATAACAGAGAATTAAACTGCTTAATAATGGCAATGGTTTGATAATAAATTAATATACGTATTGGAATGATAATGGGTAGTTTTCCTAAGTTTTAATTAATTGATTGAGAAGGGGATCACGTATATGGAATTGCTTGGTTGAAAACGGGCTCACAAAATGGTTTATAAGTTTCATTATTGTTGCTTATTGCATGAAGTTGCGGAAACCCGAAATGTACTTTGGAGGGAGTCGGTCTTGTCGCGGATAATTTAGTTTGAACGTGAATAGCGAATTGATTTTACAGTGTGCTTAACCAGCATTGCAAAAGTTTGAGTTTTTCTTTAAAATTTCTTATTGTTTTCATTGGACTCATAACAGCTTTCACTTTAAAGCCATTTGATCATGCCTTGAAAATGGGCATTATTTCGCAAATAAGATTCCTATATTATTATGCTGAATGCTGTGATGACATTTTCGCTCCTTGCCATTCTCTTGGTGAAATGAGAACGTGTGAATTGAATGCAGGTGTGCGTATATGTCTTACTGGATAAAAAATTTGCTTGTCTGGTGAAAGTAGGTGCTGCAAATAGCAACACATGTTATGTTATATAGCGTGTGCCGTGTGTCTTATAGACAAACGAAATATCTTTAAGATTATATCTTATATCTGGCAAAAAGGGGGAGAAATACATATACATAAATACAAAGGGGAGGAAATATTGAATTGGATAGGAAGCAATAAGATAAACAGGGTTTCTCCTCAACTATTAAAACATCGAAGGGGGAAACTCAAGAGAAGAAGTCATCTTTTTTCTTCTGTAGTTTTCAACCGTTTCACATAACGGTATATTTTCCTTGGGTCTGCCCAAATGTGGGATCCGTGCTTACATAGAAGAACTGCTGCTGTATGCGTCTGCTCCCATTTCCCAAAGAAAGGCAGCTGTTGCCAGATACAGCTTTCTTTCATGGATCCGATCGCAGAGAGTAGGAAAAAAGGGAGTAGGTAAGTATAGTTAAAGCAAGAGAAAGAAAGAATGGAGCATTTATAAATATAACTAATGTCTGGTCTAGTATTCGATCCTGTCTTATCCTATACACATCTGAAATGCTTACACATTGGAGAAAAGTAAAACACTATTATTTTTTTCTTCTGTTTTTTTTTCCTCCAAAACTACACACATCCTATTTTTAGCTCGGTATAGGCTATACACAAATGTACACTAACTGATTGTGTGTGTGTACTAGATGTACTTATTTGAAAATTATATGGCTACTTTCTGGTCTCGTACAAAAATTACTCTTTTCCCCAGCGTGTTTGACCATTATTTCACCGACCACTGCCGCCATTATACAGATCATAACTAAGATCCTTGTTGTAACTGTATTAGTGTAGCTGGAATTTTTATATATTTTATTGTTAGCACTAATGTACATTGTTAGGGCGATATTTGATCTAAATTGAACGGAGAGAGCTGTGAATTCCAAAAGGCATTTCGAATACATTCAGTAATGAATGATAAAGGGACTAAGGAGAGAGGGCTGATTGTTGCTCCTGATGAAAATGATGATGATGATGGCGGTCGTCGTATAGGGAGGGTGAATGATGGAGGGAAAGCCGGATGAAAAAAAAGAGAGTGGGCCACCGTAATTCAACTCACAGATCATTTCATCAATCCACTTCATCCGGTACAGTATGCCAAATGTTTTCCAATCCGCCCACTGCTCAAGTCAATTCGCTATGTGTCCCCTTCCAAAATTATCTTGTGGACAGAGACCATTTTTCCACATTTCCTTCCTCCTAGCAAGGAAAGCCTTAGTACCAGTATGTTACATATGTGTATATTCGTCTTGAGGGGAATGGAATACGGGATCCGAAATGTTAAAAGGGACAGCGAACACAACTAAAGTTGTTGGCTGATGTCCGTGAAATGGAATGGATGTTGCCATCTTTCATCCATTTCCATTTTTCTCTTTTCCAACGGTAATTATCGGTCGGAAGTTTTATACTAACCGATTTGATATGGCGTATAAATTTAATTGCGAATTGATGTCCTTTGCGATAATACTGATAATAGATTTAAAGGATTATGAACGTAGTTTTTTAAACCTTCTTTTTTACTATTTAAAAGCGATTGGATTGTTATTATCTGGTCAGTTGAGTGGTGGGAAGTAGATTTCTCAACTTTGCAATAGGAACAATTTTATAATGGCTGGAGTTTGTCAGCTTGCTTAAGTATATTTTCCCCCAATAGTATTCCGCCAACTTCTGACTTCTTGCATAATAACATTAACCATTTGGATTACTGTCATGAGTATTCAAGAAAACTACCTCAATATCCTGCGCCCCACATATACACACTGTTGGAAACCCAGGACATACATAATTTATGTAAATACAGAGATGCACAAATGTACAATCTTGCCAGTAGTGAAGAAGATCACAACTTAACTGCGTAAAAAATCCGACAGTGATAATAATAACTTGCTGTAATAGTAAAAAAAAGTACGCCGCAGCTAACCATGCCAGGGAGCTGATAGTCGCACAAGTTGACGCCAGAAAAAAAGGAAGCCGTTACCATTGAAAAGTTTTCTTTTTTTTTAGGTAGGACAGCATCATTTTGTATTACGTACATAACACATACATGTGGAATGTCATAGGAGGCCATTTTCATAATACTTTGTTTTTCTCCGCGTCATATCTATTCATACATGACGATGTAAAATGTTAGTTTTACAAGAAGATTGAACATGACGTCCCTACACTTTTCTTTATTGCACCCCGTAAAGAAAGTACCTCGCCCTGCTTCCCTTCCCCCCTTTCGCTTTCCCCCCTCTGCAGTTTAAGTATTTTGCATTTTAGTTGAATTACTGTGTAGGTAGGTGGAAAGGATATTCTAAATGGATCAGTAGTTGTAGTTTCTGTAATAAGTTGGCCAACTACTCTGAATGCAGTGGAGGGGGCTGCACTACTTCTCGTACTAGTCACTGGAGTACAACTCTTCTTGCAGTTTATGGCATAAACACAGCTGCCAAGGGAAAGATTCCTTTTTTCATGTCCTATTTTCACAAGGAAACGGGACGACGAAGGAAGAGGAATTTTAAGCCCTTTTCTCCTCATCTTCGCTATTCTTGATCTGTGAAAGCTGGGAGGTTTTGTTGGAAAGGGTCTTGGTCATAGTAATAAGATGTAATGTAAGCAAAGTTGTGCGACACGACGAAAGGAAATGCGCTCTTCAACAAATTTTCTCCAATTCACATATGTACATATACTCATTGAAGGGAGCAATATTTTTTTGGGGGGAATGCATGCCTCTCATCCGCGCCCCAAAATTGTCGTTAGTCAACAGTGAGCTTGTCTTGGTCTTGTTCATTTTAGCGTCGCTGACACATACTTGCATAATAAGTAGAAGTGCAGCTCGGAGATTTTGGTTTGGTTGCGAAGAGACGGGTTTTGGAACAAGGCGAATGAATATTAAACGACTGGATGATAGATTGATGGAGCAGAAAAAAAAATGTAAAAATCACATAACCAATGCACTAAACAACCTCTAGATATAATTAAATTTAGTAACATTTGAAGTAAAATTTTCAGTATCAGTTTCAGTGGCCAATCAAAACGAAACCAAAAAATAGAAGCCGGTCATTACATTCATATTTCAATTATACAACTACCTAGTACGACTTCGTTTTAACGATTTCATTCCTAATGTGAATCAGGGTCTTTATTTACAAGAATTTTACTGAAGAAAAAAAAAGAACTTTTGACGCTACTTTGACTATTTTTCAGTGTTTTCAACGGTGAAGACGGACAAGTCGACTTATCCATGAAACATCAATCGCATTGTAAGGCATGCCCATACAATAATGTATGGGCATATTTAATACATCTCTGACACTCTTGCAGCTTGGGCCACCCTCTGCTGGATTCTACAAAACAGAGATTTATAAAATACAGATTTGCGTGAAAGAATACAATTTTATTCTAATAAAACTAAAAAACAGTGCTTGTTTCATGGGTTGATGTGGTTGAATCGTTTTCTGGCTGGTTGTACTTTTAGCTTGGTTTTGTTTTTCTAGCCCTGCATGTTTGAGGGAAAACAGATACACAACATGTAATTTTATTTGACCTATGCGAATGCATGTCTCACAACGATTACAAGTTCCCTGGCATTTGCAACAACTGTCGCCGTCTCGTTCCAGTTTGTGGCGGAATGGCGGGCTGCTATCGGCAAACACAACAAGTTTGACTTGGAATGCTGAACAATTTTTGCTTAATGCAGATCACATTCCAATAACGAAGCTCTCTTGACGTGCATGGGATTCAACCCTTGTTGTGGAATAAATAATCAGTCATCCTGTTGAAGGATTGTGAACGGTTGACTGTGCACGCCTTGCACAAATCTATTATTAAATTTGACTCTCCATCGACACGGAGCACATTGGAGCTACAATCCGAGTCAGCCTTGCGCTAAGTTATAATGTTCGGAGTGTAGCACAGAAAATCGCGAATGTACATATAAAGTTATTAAACAAGGCAAACTGCTACAAAAAGTGCCACTGGAAATGCTCAAAATTAATTACCAGTTGTTTGCGTAGCACTTGTTTGTGGAAGTTGTGTGAGTCCGAAAGAAACATCATCATCCTCCATCAACATCATCTTGGTGTACAAAGTGCAACTACGACTTGAAAAATCAGACTGGGTGGTAGGAACTAACAACGAAAGTATTTGGAAAGAAATAGCTTGACGGTAATCATTCACAAGGGAATTATTTATAGAATGGTTTAGATGTGTTATGTAAGTTCCCTTTGAAATGTGGCGAATGTCGGGAAGCAAGGGTGGAGTTCGCAACTGTTAAGTACACAGTTTCGCCCTTCTTTATTGTAGTCTTTCAATTACCGACCAAGCTGTAATCTTGAATTCTCTACCTTCAATATATTTTTCATTATGGATTGGATTACCTTGGTAACGGGTTTCATGCGTTGTTGTTCCTTTCTCTCTCGACGTCATTCATCCCATCGGAGAAAACCTTAGGAATAACTGAAACCATCAAAACTTCTCTTGAGTGAGTTCAAAGGAGCTCTTGCTTTGATACCTCATTAATTAATTGATAATGGGATTTTGAAGGGGAAAGTGAGCGAGATGAGATTACACTTGATGGTGTGTTTGGTATTTGGAAATGTGAAAGAGGTGGGAAGAAGAAAAAAAGAGAGCTGGATTCCTTATTGTTCTTTCCCCCTTTTATTCCCTCACCTGGAAACTGGCTGGATGGAATGGAAGCACTAGATCCCGTTTTTTACTTTGTATTTATGAGCTCATACAAGATTGAAACGGAATCGTAAATCATTCAGGTGAGCTACAAAAGTATATAGCCGGATCTTCTTCGCCTGATGCTATAACTACACAACTAACGCAAAATTACATTTCCAATAAGAGAATTCATTATTATCGAATGCTTTCACAGTTTCTTTGTACGGGACGGGACTTTCGACGCTAAAAGGTTTGCTACAGAGTGTTGGCACCGTAAAGTCCGCAACAGAAAAAGCAAATACCCGTGAAAGCTTGCAACAGAAAAAGCAAATACACTCTAAAGTCTGCATTATAAAGATAAATAGCTGCAGCAGAAAATAATTAACATAAAACCCAAAAACTTTTCATTCCCTTCTGTCTATGCTTGTCCATAGTATGGTAAATTTAGTATTGCCTGCAGTTCTGAATTGGCTGTAGATATTTGTTTAATTGCCTATGATTTTCAAGCTCCATCGTTTTTAAGTAGTAACCACCCATGCCAAAGCCATGCTAACTTTATTGTGCAAAGTGGTCTTTTGCAAACCTTTGTGTTCGAAACTACAGACCCAGACAAAGAGATTTGCTTAGCAATAGTCATTCCCTTTCCCATCATACGCACGTGTACTCGGATTAGACTTAAACTATTGCATCATTTTATTTTAAAAATTCCCGACCCACTCTCTCAAATCCAAATTAACTCCTATTAAAAATCTCCACATTTTCAATCTGAACAGCCCAGCTCTGATCATTTGGTTATCTATCTCTAACTCCTGAACGGATAATTCTATCAATAAGTAATGAGAATTACCCATTACAAAACTGAGGCAAATAAAGATTTAAAAGTTAAAAAGGGAGCGGAAATGTTAACAATATGAACCTGTGTATCTGATTGCTGATAGGGCAAGAGCAATTGCTAACGGAAATTTTGTATTTAAATTTATAAATTTGTATTTTTGTCTACCTATTTTGAGGTGATGTCTGTCCTAATGTTAATCAAATGAGAAAATAAAAAGGGTAGACAACACTGCTATTTTCGATTTATAAAGCTGGTATTAGTTGACTGCGAAAATGTTTTTGCCTTTAAAAGGCTAGAGTGTTTTTACATTGTATAAAAAGCAAGCAAAAAAGAAACTCTCAGGCTAAAAGTGATTGGGTGCTGGGCTTCACTCCAGTTGCTACCACATAAGAGTGGAAATTCGTACAAAATATTTGTTTATAACCGTCACGCAGGATAAACCAGCATGGAAATGCTGTTAGTAGTTTGGCGGATATGTAAGGATGTTTATGTTCCAGTTGGTAATAGTAATAAAAGAGCTCAGTATAATAGAAAGTAAGCTCAGTATTTGAAGCTAGTGTTACGAATGACCATGAATGATCACAAACTGTAAATTATTACTTGCTTGAGGTCAAATAAAATTCACAAACGTAATTAATTACAGCAGCTTACCTGGGACGGAAAAGTTTTGTATCATAAAAATCTTTTATCACAAAATAAATAGTTATGGAATAGAAAACTGGAAAATTTCCTGCTTGGAGGGTTTCCCAAAATATTGTTCTGGTAAATTCATTCATAAAATCGCTGCTTTGCCTTTCAGTTCAACTTTTCAACAATGATTCAAGCGTGGCTGTGAAACGTGGATGCGGATGTGAGAAACAATAAGGTTAGTTCGTTGTTGAATTTTTAGTGAAATAATCTGCTGTCAGTTTGTTTTGTAAGCACATTTTGAATAACATACCTAATCCATCTTCCTACGTATGTGGGTGCTTGCCACTTTAAATTTTGGCAATTGACCTTATTCGCTGCTGAGAGATAATGAGTTTCAACAATGTTTATCCACTTTAGAATTTCTTCCTTAAGAATAGAACACCCACGCACCATACCCGAGTAAGATTTAATTTGATTTTAGATTCAGAAGTTCATCTATCCTCATCCATCTAATCTAAATATGTCTAGAATGCAACCGCGACATCGTATTGTTAGTATCCTGATCTGACCACGACTTGAGAGATGGGATGAAATGGAATGACACTCAAAGATAAC
>JAQGAI010000244.1:0-23645 GCA_034696905.1 Lepidocyrtus violaceus | reverse complement strand
GTTGGTATTCGAAAGCTAGAGAATAAATAAAGCTATTATTTACAATCAACCATGAGTTCCGATATAAATAACTGCATACACAGCTAGATATTTGTCGCTCGAGTGTGTTGGCAATGGCTGGCTGATAAACTTCTACTTACGATGAAAATGATAAAATTATGATTGTTATCATTTTAAATATGTAAACATCAACATCAATGATTCATAATTAAAAGTTGTTCATATATGTCATGTTAACAATTTCTACAGACTCATCAAAACAACCCACTTGACAGTTTCTCCGTAGTTTTTCTATTTTAACCTTCAGTTTGTTTATAAGACTTTTCTGGACAATGGATCGACAGTGCACTGCACTTAATACACATTTCCAACTAATAGCGGCAATATTGTATTGTGTAATCGTTATGCACTTGAGCCAAAGTTATGAGCCAAACTGTTGTGACGAATTTTCTGTACATTGAACATGAACCGAAAGAAAGGGAAAACGAACCTTGATTCTGTTTGGCAATTTAACGCACTCAACTTTAACCAGTTCAACATGTATTCATCATTGCAAATAAAATAATTAACAAGAATTTAATGTACGACAGCATTTATATGAGTACGATAGATACGAAGGCTTTTTCATATCCCTTTTCCAGACTTTGAATGACGATATCTCCCGTAGGTGACGATGATTCAAATTGATCAGCACATCATTGGATAGTCTTAAGTTTCCTTTAAATAACGTACTATTGTAATATGAGGTAGCTTACTGGTGTCGGTAGCAGCATGCTTGCAACCTAAATTTGTCGAAGTATGCCATTTTATCGCCCTTTCCTCAGTAAATCTGAAATTTCTCAGGAAGTTCTCTGAGCTGTGAAATAAATTTACACAGTATAGAACAAGGAATGATTTCTTTACAACATGGCGGGATCGTTGTAAGTTTGAGTTAACTAACATTTTATTAGCATTCATTCATGTAAAACGACCCAATTTGGGGAAAAGTCATGCAAATTACTTTCCATGTTCCTCTCATCACCCGTTTGTCAATTGGGCTAATTTCTTCGACTAGCTACACTTCTAACTAGATTTGCGCAAAATCTAAGGACATTTTAGAAACGAATTTGTTTTCTTACTTTTATAGTGGACATTAAATGCCTAATTTTTGCAAGCGCAAAATGATTATATAGGCGACTCTCCCACTGCCCTTTGCATACAGAAAGCAAAGCTTCTCCACAAAAGAGTGGATATTATAGAGAAAGGTTTAAAGTATTTGTCCAGAAAATTTGGAAACATTTCAGTAACAAACGTACAAGATATTAAGCTTTGAAAAATGAACTTCAAATTTTAAAACCTGAATTTTTTAAAAATTTAAATGCGTCTAAATTTTTTGTTTTTAAGTTTTCCCTTTGTTCTGACGTGTGTGTAAGGTATGTCTCAAATACTTTGATATATCATTTAAGTTAGAGTCAGGGCTATTCAATGATGTGCTGATCAAATTGGTCCACGGTCACCTGCCGGAGATACCGTGATTCAAAGTCTGGAAAAGAGATATGAAAAAGCCTTCGTATATATATTTAATGCAAATCTGTCCATATAAACTGCGCACTCACAGGGTGAAAGAGAAATCAATGGACTAAAAACATGAATGAATGGAAACATTTTTTAGTTTAGCTCCATGAAACGGGAGGGAGGTCCTTAAAATATTTGCTGAAAAGAGCAAACAAAATACAGTCAACGTTGATTCACAAACGTTGTTAGATTGACTAAGATAATCGCTTGTATAATTGCTTGTTCTGTTAAAATCATAATAAAAATCCCAGTCAAGAAATCATGGAACTAAAAAATACAATGAAATGATTGCAGGATAATAGTGGCATCTTCTGTGCATTCTGTTTAGTCCATCAATATAATGAGAGAATGTTTCATAAACCCAGCCGCAAGCAGGTTAAGCAATTTAGCCTTTCTTTCGTTCATTCAAGTTCACCTTAACTTAACGCAAGCCCCTTTTTTGCGTATTTCATACTTTTATATCTATGTTAGATTGTTTAAAAAAAGTAGAGAAAAAATGAAAAATAATGAATTTCATATTTTTAAAAATTGCTATCACGCGAAAATTTAAAATTCTAATAAAAAACTTTTCGCACTTTAGTTTAAAAAATAGTTACATGTTACACATGAGGCTTCTTAGCGAAGACTGTGCAAAAATGCTTTTCTTCATAAAAATATTTTAATTGTTTTACAACAATTTCTAATGCAATAACAAAGCTTGCTTGACACTTTAATTACTTTGAACATGTTTGTCAGATTAGTTTTCGAAAAATACATTTTTAAACAAATTAAGGACGATTCCATTCCAATGATGGCCTGATAGCCATTATAACATGTTACGCAATCCATTATTTTAAAGACCTGCCGAATGCAAGATGAGCGTCAACGACTGTGGTCATGCCCTTTCTTCCATTCATGTAGTCCCTTGTTAGGTTGCGCTGTTAGTGAGATTCTTCATACTCTTCCTTAGACTTTTAAAAAGAGTTCACCATATACCTCAAAAAGCGTGAATTAATGCTGAGTTCACCAATAATCTGATGAATTTTGCAAATATTTAGGGAACTCTTTCGAAAACCTTTTTTAGTATCAGGTCAAATCTCGTCTTGTGAGGTCGTGCAATTTTTCTCCAATAAATTGGCAAAATGGTATCTCTGAACTCCAAAATAGTTTGGCTAGTCCTAATATCATGCGTGGTCATTCTAAGCTATCAAGACGGAACTGAGGTCTTTGGAGCTATAGCTGGAAGTCGAAATGGGGGCAATACGATACGTCAGGATGAACAAGATCCCGGGGATGGTGGAGCCGAAGGTGAAGCTGGAGGAGAAGAAACGACAACTGTCGATCCAGACACCATCAAAGGAACAGACAGATTTGTGATTGGAATCAATGCTCTGGCCAAAGCGTTCGAAGTGTTCTTCCAGAAAATTGACAAGAAAGTGGAGAAGAAGGTGAAGATACTCGAGGATTTTCTCAACTTGATTCACGACCAAGTGCATGTCAATGGGACGGAGGACTTCCACGAAACAGCTTATATTACAGGACTAGCGGAAACCAAATAGTAAAAATACTGTTAGATATTCAGCAAATAATTGTTTCAAAAAGAAAAAGAGTATAAGTTTGAAATTTTGTCCTGTTACCAGTAAAAATGAAATTGTGTTTGAAATTGACTTATCCTCTACTGTTATAGTGCATTTTAAATTAAGAGCATAATAGTACTAGTATTGGCTTGGGGAAGAGGACTATTTTGATTCGGTAAATTGGAAGGAAGTGAAGGTCATTGTAAAGGTCGGCACCCCCGTAATCAATCCCATATCACGGTTAGTTGCACTAGTCCTATCAGTTCTCTTTTCCTCTTGCTGTCAACATCGATTGTATTACTCACACATCTATCGCATGCCTTCATTTCATGTCCCATTTCCTGCATCGCATCGTATCAAATCTACATGACTTAACAGGTCAGTAAAATTTCAGCTAAGTTCAATTACATCTAAGCCGGCTATACATCAGATCAGACTGATTAAATGAAATGCATGAAGACAAGATCGTGCCGATAATGACGGGAAATTGTCCAATTTTGCTAGTTTAATACCGAAATAATGTGATAAGTACTGAAGATTGAGAATCGCATTGCATTTTCAGGGATTTTCATGAGCAGTGAATAATATGTGACTAGTAATGTGGGGTCAATCTAACGATAAGAAATAGATAATACTAATCGATTTTAGCACGGTTATATAACACCTTCCCATATTCTATGAAACAAAAAAATCTGTGTGAGAGGTAAGGGGTAGGGAAATAACAGTAACTCTGCTTGTGTTTTATATAAACTACATATTTATTTTTATTTTTGCATAGTCATATAATAGTTTCATCACTGGTTTCAAATATACATACAAACGAGAGTGTATAAATATCAGTCCTCTTTTTTGAATTAATTAAACCTAACAGTTTTAAAGGGTTCCTTTCCAAACTGTTCTAACTATTCCAAAAATTCATTCATTAACAATATAATTCTAATAATTTTCGAAGGTAATGTAAGTAAATAGGCTACGTTTAAAATGTATTGCATGCAACTTAACAGTAATTTAACATAAACGTAGTAAATTAAATAGTCCATTGCTTTCAAAATGTCGAATACTTATTCGATTAAGTTAAATTAAATGAAGTAAGTTAATATTATAAAAATCTATAAAAAACTAATGTAATAAATCATATTCCTGAAATTGTAGCTTCCAATAAATCTTATCTTAATTAAAATTTCGAACCGTTCATGTTAATTTAATAATAGTTCATCAATGTTTGCTCAACAATCAAATCCATGGTTTATCAAACTATCACAAGATAAAATGTTTGGCTAATTTCTACTCCTAAATGTTACTAAATACATATCTGAAACACATTATAATCAGTAGATAAGGAATAATGCCATGAGTAAAGTCAATCAAATCTACAAAACAAGATCATTCGAATCCCCTCTAGTTTCTGGCCTACCACTACCAGACGCAGTCCTCCATCCCCTACCCCTCGTAAACTTTGGCTTCACTGGAATGGGAGCATTTTTATCCAGTTGCTTGGCCCTATCACACATTGAAACAAAGGCAATTCGGGGACCCAATGGAAGTCCATTCTTCTCTAGGGCTGCGGTTGCTTCTCCCTAAAAAAATCAATTGATAAAAATCCACATTAATTTACTGCCAATTAAGACAGTATCATTACAGAATTTCTTCATTAGGCCTTACCGTTGTGGAGAAGCAGACATGGCAATATCCTCTGAAACGGCCTTTGAAGTCCCTTGCCATTGTCAACTTCTCAATTGTTCCCGTACCAGCCAAGAACTCCCTTATGTTGGCGTCACTTGTAGCGGATGCCAGATTACAGATGAACACTGTTCGATCATCTCTTTCATCGTGAACTGAGGCAGCTGGCATCAAAGATGTATCGAAGACGCCATCAGAGGTAGAGACGGAAGTGGATGGTCCAGGAGAGTTAATACCAGAATCCAATGTAAACTTTGCTGCACGGGTGCCAACTTCGTTGGAGGGTCGATGACCAACAGCATTTGATGAATGTGGTTGCGGTTCTCTGGAACGCTCGCGATTCCTGTTACACGTATTCAGAAAGTAACGGCTGTTAAATGGCTTCTCCATATCCTTTCGGAACGATCCAGATGGCGATGATTGAGGAGGAGGAAGTGGGTGAGCTTCTTGCATGTGCACTTTGATACCTCGGATGTTTTTGAATTCTAGAGAAACCATATGAATACGAAGTAAATAAATTATGTATTAAAACGAGACTAGATTTAAATAGACAAGATTTTGATGCCGATTAGGTAAATGTTTTACATGAACTTACCACCGGAGCACTGAAAGCATTTATAAACTGTGACGATCTCATGAGACAAGCTATGCCTGTTCAACAGTTTTAAATCTTTGAAGCTTTTCAAGCAACCAACTTCCGGGCACATATATTTGAAAACTGAATATTTGCCCTTGGCACCACCTCCGTCTTTCTTCTTGCCGATTTCATCAGGGTCAGGGTGTGCAGGTTTGTTGCAGACAGTATTATCATTCTTTTTAGAATTTGTCCCTTCCGTTGGAACAGCAGTAGCCGCTTCATCTATGACAGGTGGGGGAGGGTCCGTGTTATCTACTACAGATTTCTCTTCTGCTGTTTGTATTGGTTTAGCTGGTGATACAACCTCGACACGAGGAGGTGGGGGAGGCAGCGCAATGATCCCCAAATCAGGCGGAGAGCTCTTTGCACGAAATCTGGTGGTGGTTGTGGTTTGGAATGGCGGTTTTCCTTCGTTTGCTATATACACAAAATATGCAAATTTGAAAAGTAAGTACGATCACTTTAAATAAGTAACCCCGAATGAAAAAGTATTAACTGCTTACCCGATATTTCTTCAGAAGCCTTGAACTGAGCAGCGCAGCGAGGTGCTCTTTGTCCCGAACCTGCACTGCCAGAAACAGTACTGGAGGCAGGAAAATGTTGGTTACCATCTTTTAATTTCGTCTCCTCCAAATTCAAATCACTTCCAGTTTTGACTTCTGTAACATAGTTAAATATTTAAAGAAAGGTTAGCATCATGTTTCTCAAATATAACAGTAAAAGCTCGAGATTTGTAAGTTCAGTTTATGGAATTCAATTACATACCCGATTCTGTTGAAGTGGCACTTCCCCTTGCAGGTTCACTGGAGAGCTGAAGCTGCTGTTCATCACCTTTCAATTCTGAAGAGCTCGAATTTGCAGTAATCACCGGCAGAATTCCTTCAAAACAAAATTAACAAAAAAAAGTTTAAAACAAAAGGCATTGGAATCAATAATAGCACACTGCACCTCCTACATTAAAAAAAAAACTTTTTTTTAAACCTGAATCTGTCTCGACGTTTTTGGTTTTCACAGTTGAAAAACTGGAAACCTCAACTTCATTCGCAAAATCGCCGAGAGAAAACCCTTCATCGTCTGTGGTGTCCCCTGCGATGGTACGACCGGTTTCAGGTTTCTCTGCATTTTTGTTTTCACCGGCGGCAGTTGAAACGGAGGCTAACAGGGATGCGACTTCGTCCCGAGATACTTTCACTTTCATAGTCAACCGTTTGGATGTAATAGTACTTTCAGTCGCATCCGGCTTCGTATTTTCGGTGGGAGGGACTGATGCCTCAGTATTCTTGGAAGTAATGGAGGCGGCAGCGTCATTATTCTCCTGATTTTGGTCTTCCTTATCCGTCGTATTTACAACCTCACTATCCACCATGTTCTCGTTTTTCTTTTCCTTAGATTCTTCTTGGTCCTTCATCATCTCCTCATAACTAACCTCCTCAACCTTCCAATTGATCACGTTATCAGTAAGTTTTGTCATCCGGAAATAGGTCTTCCTTCGTTCGATTGGAACTTCCGGTTCAGCTTTTTTTGCCGCCTCAGACACCACTACAGTTGTCTGTTGTTTCTTCTTCGGCGGCTCACGTATTGCTTGTGAGTGTGACCTTGCAGCTAACCTTACAGGGGTGGCGTACTCTTTCCTTTCTGGTTGTTGCAAATAGAGAAGCAGCTCCCCGTCAGAAGACATGCCAATTGTGTGGGGCACATCCAGATCCTTAACTGCCTCCTTCAGCTTCGTGTACTGATCGTAAAAATCCATTAGTCTGTCCGGGCTAACAATGTCGTCTTGAGCAAATTTGTAGTCCAATTCGTCTGATGAGGTTGACGTTGACGATGATGAGGGGGAATCCATCGATGTTGAATTAGGCATTGGCGATGGGGACCTTGAACTCGCCGGGGACGACATACCGGCTAGTAAAAGGCTATTAAACTCTTGTCAAAATTCAGTTTTAGCAAAAAAAATATATATTACTGCAACGATATGAAATAACCGGTGACGGAAGTAAGTTCTCGCTCGGAGAAGAACAGTTTACAAATGAGAGGACGCTTGGTCCGGACCGCTAAATATACAGAAAAAATTATTTCATTGGTCCAATTCTCAGTGAACGAACCACCAAAACTGCTCGACTCCCCTCAACTTTTAACTACTCGACAAATAATATCTCACCAAATACCAAAATGCTATCCGGAAATGCCTAACAATGAAATTTAAAATTATGTAAAAATTTGTCCGATGCCCGATGTGGTGATATGCCCGATGTTCCACTCATTATCTTTCTCTTCGACATCAGCTACATCTCGATCAGTTAGCAAACAAACAGCTCCTTTATAAAACTACAATGTTAAGTACACCATGTTTCAATACAACAGGAGTAACATTCAATTCACTATTTTCAATGTTTTATGTTTCAATTTTCAATCGTATCGTAATATCTGACTGATGTGACTTCTGTTAAGACTAGACTCGAAATAAAATGAATGCATGAAAGAAATATTCAAGGAATCATTAAGGTACTTTTTTTTATCTTAATTTTAGGTCTCAATTTTTGTAAACACCGGGAGCTGTAACGAAAACTTCCAATAGTATCATCTCTCGCACCCAATATTACTCTTATCATTTTTGCATATATTTTTCATGCATTTTCATGACGCTTTCGTCGATACAACAAAGACGAGCATCGGTTGAGCCTCCCTGCTTGCTGCAAACAGAAGCAAGAAGGGTCGTAGCAGACAACATAGAAAGGGATTACAACAGCCGGAGTGACAAATAAAACCCAAACAGACAGCAGGCAGAAATTTTTTTAGAATAGAGCAGGCAGAAAATTAAAATATTTAGCATTTCGGTTAATTTGCCCCCAGATAAGAGAGTTTGAAGGAGATTAGTGCAAATTATTCAAGTCAGTGCAGTGTAATTAGGGTTCACTTTATTGTGTTATAAAATTCGTGTGGGTATTGGATATTATTTTTCTAGGATAAGTTGGTGCTGGGATTTCTGGGACCGTCAATTTTGGCTGCAGAAAAGCAACAAAGCCCAGTTCCAAAATCCAAGAAGCGTGTATGGAAGTCCTGTGACAAATGCAAATTCCTGTTATCTCACTGATTTGAAGAAAGACATGAGTGGGGACGGGGACAGAACTGTCACGGAGGATAACCAAATTCCTTCAAGTAATAATGATGGCGTCGAGCTGCTGGAGCTCTTATCAAGATGTGCAAATTGCCTGAGAGTATTTGACAATGGGGAGGAGAGGCGAAGAGAAATTGTTGGGAAGTACCCGAAGCGGTTTGGCTTCAGCAGAAACAGAAACGAGGAGAAAAATGAAGGCAAAGCTACAATAATTAAACTGGAAAAGGTATCGGGAGCCGGACACATGGCAGGTCAAGATGATGGAAATGACGAAGAAGGAAGAGGGAAAGAAGAAGAACAAAGAACAATGGACGGCTTTACTGTTGGAGTTCTGGAAGCCTTACTGCACATCTTTGGCTTGCCATTACCGGATGATCATAAGCTTAATATGATGGAATGCTGGAGGATTATGGATCAGGAAGGGTCACAAGAGCTATGTCGAAATTGTCATGCAGTCCTGACGTCATTTTATAATGCTTTCCAGGAATATGTGAGGATTGCGGATGAAGCGTCGTATTTGTCAAACTGGGTGAAATCACTTTATGAAAATCTAGGGAAAAGGAAGGTGGGGCTTCCATCCCAGGGAAAGGAGGAGGGGAAGGAGGGGGTAACGACAGAGGTGAATGCAAAAGTGCCGAAGAAACGAGGGAGGAAACCGAAGCGGAAGTTGAATGAAAGCATCAGCGTTCCAGTTTTTCCGCAGGATGTTCCAACAGGGGAAGATAGTCAGCCGGAGATTGAGTTCGACTCGAACATGGAATTCAAGACAGATGAGCATGAAATTGATCATGGTGATCCCGATCCTATCAGCGATTATGAGGATGAACTTGACCCTTCCATTTTGGTTGAACTATCAGGTAAGAAAAAATGGGAAACGAAACGACTTGAATTCAAATTCTAAACCAATCCTAATCACTTCATGTATTAAAATCTTGATTGATTAATTCAAATTCACAGGTATGAAGTCCAGCACTCCACTCAGACGAACCTCTCTTCGAACAAGAGAAAATAAGAAGGAACCAGATTTTGAATCCGTCGCATCGTCACGTCGTTCTGCTGCCGCAGCAGCAGCGGAGAAAAGTTCCACAAATACTAAAACTGTCAGGGCCACAGCTTCCAAAAAAAGGGCCATAAACAACGCCCGACAACGAGTTCCTGTAAAATCCGAAATTCCTGAGCCCCCAAGTGAGACATTCCAATGCAAACATTGCGAAGAGTACTTCCTGTCGGAGAAAAGTCTAGACAAGCACTTAGCTACGGAACACAATGAAGCCAGTCCTCGAAGCAGATGCGCGGTATGTGAGCAGTTTTTCCCAACAGTGGCCAGCCTTGCAAAACACATTCACGCTAAGCATGATAAGAAGTTCCCTTGTCCAGACTGTTCCATCAAATGTGCAAATTATTCCGACTTGGAAGTCCACTTCGAGAATGCTCATAACCAGCCTATGAACTTATGTAAGGAATGCGGGAAGTCCTTCACTTCATCCACCTATCTAAAACAACATGAAAGAGATAGTCATGGCTTGACTCTTTCTTCCGAGGATGAGGAAGACGTTACGAAGTCGGAACCCGGAAGTACTGAAATTCCCGGTGTGAAGGGTGAGCCTGGGGAAAGACTGAAAACTACTGGAACTGGACGTCCGGCCTCCAAAATACTCCAGCCGGGTGCGAGACGTCATCATCGTTTTGAATGTGATCAGTGTGGTAAAAGCTATAAGAAGAAAACTCAGCTTTCCATACATATTTTGTTTCATAGCGAGACTGAACCCCGTTTTGGCTGCTCCAAATGTCCCAAAAAGTATTACGAACCGAAGGGATTGCGTCGACATTTGCTGGGTCATACAATGGCGAACCCATTAGCTTGTAGTGACTGTGATAAGGTTTTTGTAAGGTATATTTAAAAAAATACTTAAAACTATTCCGAAATTCACTATTCAATCCATAATAAACGTGTATTGGTTTTTTATATGTTTCTCTCCATTTACTTTGGCAGACGAGATCATTTGAAAAGGCACAAAGAATCCGTTCACAACACCAACCGCGTGAAAAAGATCCGGATGCCGAAACCAAAGAAAGAAATTCGTTGCTCTGTCTGTCATAAAACGTACTCCCGGAAGGAGTATTTAAGTCTTCACATGCGAATTCATACAGGTACTGTAATATATAAATTGAATAATCGTAAAAACCTTATTTCAAAAATTACTTGACATTGACAATTTGGCTTTTATGATTATAGGAGAAAAGCCATACATGTGCTCAACATGCGGGAAAGCCTTCCGGGATCAGAGAAACTATGCCCAGCATGTTATCACTCATAAAAGTGATCGTCCTTTCTGTTGCAGGTATAGACTTGTTTGCAATTAAGTAAATAATTATAACTTACAACAGAAATAATTGTAGGTAGCTATATTCTATGAAAAAAATTATTCTTGTTTTACAGTATTTGTGGACTCACATTCAAACGACCTCATCATTTAAAAGATCATGAAGGGACCCATCAAGATCTTGCCAAACCATTTTCTTGTACCGTTCCAAACTGCGGAAAGACGTTTCGACTTCGGAAGCACCTTAACAGTCACGAGTTGGTACATGAAGGATCTAGAAATCATGCTTGTCACGTGTGTGGCAAAGCGTTCAATAGGTTCGATTAAAATATATCTTACCTATTATGGAAACCGTTAAAACTATTCCTGTATTGTTGAAATGGAACCCCACCCATCTCTCAATTTTAATCATTCATTTGTTTTCGCAAAATTGTTTATGCAGAAAAGACAACCTCCGGCAACACATCAATAATCTACATGGAAAAGAATTCGCTGCGGGCTTGCTGGACCAGGTTCCCCAACTGAACCAAAAACCGGAACCATCATCAACTGTTACTCTCACCGAAAATGCAACGAATGCGAATGACAGCTTCATCATCCCGAATACTGACCCTCTGGTCTCCGCAGACCACAGCGAATACAAATACTAAATACAAACATAACATGCGTAATATTATGTCGTTTAATTTATAAAACTCGAAATTATTTATTCATTTATCTGAACGCGAAATAAATTATTTTGTTTTGGAAATGTCGAAAGAACTATTTAATTAACTGTATTTAATTATTTAATTATTTAATTTTCAATTCAAAATGCACTAGAAGCGTAGGAGCACCAGCGTTTTGTCGTCTTTGTTCATTGTTCTTCGTTTTATTAGCCTCCACCATTCGCATTCACTATGTATGTGACATCAAGAATAAACATGTTCAAGTTTCTCACTTTACCCATCTCAGTCCATTCTTTTTGGTTTCCGACCGGCGGCATACCTATTTTCTCCTTTTGTCCTTGGTTGGACTGGAGTTGGACGTGTTCAGACGTGTTTTTGCTCTTGTCTTTTGTCCGAGACGGAGAATCTCAGCTTTCGCTTTTTTTTTGTAGTATGCAAACAATGTAATGCATTTTGCAACAGCATCGAACGCAGCAAAAGCATCTCGAAAAGTTCTCCGGTCCGTAAACAAGTTCGCGTTTTAGTTTTGACATCCATTCGAACAGTTCGGTTGTTCGGTGAGGTTTGGGTCGCTAATTTGTGATAAATTTTCAAGAATCGGTTGTAATTAGGTAAGTGAGCAGTTAATTTAAGAAGCAGTGAAATTTAAAAAATTGGCGTTACGAGAAGAGATTTACTAAAACTTTAGTTTTCGCCGGCTTGTTGCAGAGGTTATTTGATTTATAACAAACACCAAAGTGATTTTGATTTTCCTGACGTCGGAATCGGAAGTGAAGTTGATAAGGAGAAAATGGCGACAGCTTTACCTTTCAAGGCGGAGTATGCCAAGTCAGGTAGATTGTTTGTTTAACTAATAAATATAACTTACTTTGTATACTTTATCCAGTGTCAATTTACTGTTTACTTAACCTGTTAACTTGTAATCAATCAAATCATTTATTTTCGCAGGCCGTGCAGGTTGTAAAACCTGCAAAACGCCGATTGAAAAGGGTGCACTTCGAATAGCTGTTATGGTGCAGGTAATTAGTAATATGTTCAAGTAGAACAACTTATCACTTATTGGTCATTGGTTGCAATTTTGTAGCCGATATAATGCTATATCTGTTGTCTGTTGTAAAACTAATCATTGAAAGTTAATCAGATGTGTTCATTTTTGTTTGTTTTATTGTTCCAATAGTCTAGATTCCACGATGGTAAAGATTGTCATTGGAATCATTCAGAATGCTTCTTCCAGAAACGCCGGCCGGCCACTGTCGGTGACATCGAAGACTTTGAAACGTTGCGTTATGATGACCAGGAAATGATCAAGAAGAAGATAGGTATATTAACCGAAAGTAGTATGTTCTAATGCTTGTTAAAAGAACGCATACCTGCGTTTATTAAAAACACTCACTTTCGCTTTTAGGATTTGAAGATACATTTTATTTTACCATTAGTTTTTATTTGCCTACATGTGTCTATTTTATTTTAATCTGCATAATCTTATCAGCAGCGGCTGGAGGAGGAGGAGCGGCGGCTACTCCTACTGGTTCTGGGAAGGGTAAAGGAAAGGCCAAGAAAGGAGCCGATGCTTATTCTGACTTTAATGTCGGGTACGCCAAATCCAATCAAAGTGCTTGTGGAGGATGTGAAGAGAAGATTCCGAAAAACAATGTGCGAATTTCGAAGAAGGACTTCACATCGGAACGAGCAATGCTGTACGGCGGATCAAGTGGATTGGTAACTGCAAAAACTAGACTGTTGAAGTTGAAAGAACGAATGTCATAAAATGTCTAATGTAATGTGTAAGCTAACAACGTTTACTTGTTTATGAAACAAACAGGATAGATGGCATCACGTCGATTGTTTTGTCAAAATTCGGGATGACTTGGAATTTTTCGGGACAGGTGGCGACTTACCGGGATTCAAAGATTTGGATAGAGAAGATCAAGCCATGCTAAAAAAGAAATTGCCGGCTATTTCTCAGTCGTAAGTTGTAGAGAGATAAGTGCACATTTCCAGGTTTGTAATACAATTAAGTGTGAATAAGTTTAAAAAACGTTGACGTATTTTGCACGTCACAGAAAGCGGAAGCTGGAAGATACCGGTGATGCTAACGGCAATGGCACGACTCCTGCAAAGAAAATCAAAACAGAACCAGGTGAAGTGAAGAAGGAAAAGTCAGGAAATAAGGACGAAGAAATTATCAAAAAGCAAAATAAACTGATGTACAAAAATCGGGATGCATTGGAGGCTGCGTTGAAAAAACCGGAGCTTTTGCAAGTTTTGAAATCAAACAAGCAAGATCCTCCGGAAGTAGGAGGTCCATCGGCAGTAAGTCAAATGAAAATAAATTGAAGAGTGGATTCGTAAACCTGCTGCTAATAGAGTGTAGGATACTTTTTTAGAAATGATACATTTAGGATGTATGTTTTTTTAATTGTGCTAGATTCTCGACTTGGCTGCAGATATTATGACGTTTGGAGCTATGAAGAAATGTTCCGATTGTAAGGATGGCCAATTCATGTACAAGTAAGTCAAGCCTCTAGTCAAAGCAAAACCCTTTGAATGGTCACTTACGCATTAAACACTCTATTTAACCTATGATTTATTTGTAGGAGTGGTGTGGGTTACCAATGTACTGGATACATGTCGGAATTTACTAAATGCAGCTATGTAGTAGATGGTGATGTGGAAAGGGTCCCATTCAAAGTTCCAAATGATTTAAGGGAGTACCCTATCTTGTAAGTTTCAAATTTTAGTCACACATGGCCCTATGCAGTTTCAATTTGATAGTTAATATGATTCTATTAATAATTAATTGCAGTGCTGGAAAAACGTTCAAAGTTACAAAGCGAGTGATTCCAAAGCACGCCGCCCCTGTAAAAGGAAAAACCACTCCATCTGCTTCATCCTCGTATGAGTAAGTAGAATGGAAGGATAGAGAGGATATTCTATATCTAATACTATGCTTATTTATGAGGCTTATTATTATCATTAGTTAATTATTTTTATACAAATTTCTTTGAATTTGAAACAGAGGCCCTAAAATCGTCAAAAATCCTTTGGCTGGATTCAAGTTTGTGTTTTTTGGGATTGATTCTAAGGAGAAGTCCAAGATGGAAGAAAAAATCAAGCAGTTTGGAGGGAAAGTTTCAAGCAAATGCAGTGGAACTATTGCTGCAGCGATTACATCAAAGGGTAATTTAATATATTCGAAACCTGTTTTTTGTTTTCAACCAATGTAAAAATGTGAGCACGACGGTTATTGATAGGCCGCAAAACAAGTCTTTGATTTTTGTCTTATTTTGTTTAGATGAATATGAGAAATCCACAAAGGATGTCGAACGTGCAAAGAAGTATGGTGTCCCAGTGGTTTCGACGGATTTTGTAAAAACTCTCAAAGATGTCAAGTACAAGTTAACTGATGAAATGTCAAAGTGCTTGCTCAGTGACTGGGTTAAAGATTTGCGATCACGTTTGAAGACTCTGAATCAAGAGTTTGAGAAGGCACGCGAAGAAGGTAATTGAATATTTAAATATTGCATAATGACAAAATAAAGTCTGCTGCATTTATAGATTAACGTTAATGGAAATGTCATACGCAGTAGCCTTTTGACCTCCAGGTGATCTGTCACTACTTTTCCGAAATTAAACTAACTTGCCTTCTGATGACTGTAGAATTTGAAGGAGAATTCTACAGACAGATACGAGGCATACAGTACATAATTTATTATCAAGCTTATTATTATCAGTTCGTATCAACTCATATCTTATTATCCAGTATTAACTCTCCTATTTCTGACGAGTTTTAGTGTTAACGATAAACTAAAGCGTGCTGAATAAGCAGTTTAAAATCTATATTTCAGAATCCAAAGTTAAGAAGCTGAGACTTAAGGATGGAGCAGTTGTTGATCCTGATTCTGGTATGGATGATTCAGGTCACATCTACAAGGTAGACTTTTGAAATAATGAAAATTTCTTATAACTGGATAGTCATTTTACTGATAAGAGTAAAAATTTTATTTCACTTTGTAGGAAGGAAACTTATTCTACAATTGCGTCCTTAATCGTACGAGTGTTGAGGATGGGAAAAATTCTTTTTACAAGCTGCAACTCATTGAATCAGATAGAGCTCCGCGAAGGTAATTTTTAGGAAGAAAGTTTTACGCTTTTCTGTTGAAATAAGAATTCCTGGGAACAAGTTTTTCTTTTTATCCAGTTATCATATTTTCCGTGCCTGGGGACGAATTGGAACCACTATCGGTGGTCATCAAACTGATGATCACGTAAATAAACAAGATGCCATTGAGTTTTTCCTGGATAAATATGAGGAAATGACAGCTAATCGGTGGGGTCCGAAATTCGAAAAGCAACCGGGCAAGTACATCAGACTGGATATCGATTATGGACAGGTAAGATTTGCGCCTAAACGCGTTTAACGATATATAATGTTGGCATTGAAAAATCAAGTTGAATGTTTGATCACAATTGTTAAATTAAGTGGTTTTTCTTGTTTTTATTAAAATAGAACGATCAGGTAGATCGGAAACTAGTGCCAAGTGCGGAAGACTCTCAGCTCCCTATTCCAGTCCAGACACTTATTTCCCTTATTTTCGATGTGGGAATAATGAAGCAAACGATGATGGAATTCGAGGTAAATTATAATTTTATTATCAGCTTCAATATATATGGGAATCATTGGAGGACTGCAGTTTTTAGTGATTCTTAAATATATTCTTTTTAGATTGATATGAACAAAATGCCACTGGGCAAAATCAGCAAAAAGCAGTTACTTGAAGCGTATTCTGTCCTATCGGAATCTTTCAACCTTCGAGAAAAAGAGAAAGATGAGAGGAAGCTCAATCGGATGATTCAAGATGTGACAAACCGTTTCTTCAACCTGATTCCGCATGACTTTGGAACTCAAATGCCTCCACTGTTGGATAATGCGGACCTGCTGAAGGTAAAACCGATAGAAAAGCATCTAGTACAAGAATAAATTATCTAACTACGTAGGCATATTATGTTATGCTGACCTGGATGATTGTTAATTATAGGCTAAAATCGAAATGCTTGATAATCTGATGGAGATTGAAATCGCTTTTGAATTACTCGCCCAAGGAGATAAGGCTGGAGGGTCCGGCATTGATTCCCATTACAAGACATTGAGTGCAGATATTGATGTTCTTGAATCCCAATCAGAAGAGTTCAATATTATCAAAAAGTATTTGGCGAACACTCATGCCCCAACTCATACCAACTACGAGTTAGAACTTGATCAAGTATTCAAGGTTGTTCGCAAAGGAGAGAACAAACGCTATCGCCCATTCAAGGATATGCATAATCGACGGCTCTTGTGGCACGGTTCCAGAATTTCCAATTTTGCAGGCATTATTTCTCAGGTAAAGTAAACATTAAGAGTTACTGTTGTCTTAATTACCTTTACCTAGTTAATTATTGTAGTACACACGAGTGTACAAATGAATAATGAACTTTTTAATACAGGGGTTGAGAATTGCTCCACCAGAGGCACCAGTGACTGGTTACATGTTCGGCAAGGGTATTTATTTCGCTGGTAAGTTGATCAGATAAGTTTTTATCAATCACTTATCAAAGTCTTTGATATTTAAAGATTAGTGTTGAGAGTATTAACTATAAGAAGTATATTTTTGTTTCTTTTAGACATGGTCACCAAGTCTGCCAACTACTGTAACACCTCTCGGGATAATCCAACTGGATTATTGTTGTTGTGTGAAGTTGCATTGGGCGATATGTAAGTCTAAGGTTTAGAGTTAAAATGTTTGAAAGCATTTGATAGTTTCTTCATGTAATATTTTGTTTATCTAGGCATGAATTAAAGCAGGCTAAAGATACCATTTCCAAACCGCCGAAGAATGCGCACAGTGTGAAAGGTCTTGGAGAAACGGAACCTGATCCAAAAGAAATCCACACCTTCCAGGATGGCGTTATGGTACCTTACGGAAAGCCAACCAAGTCCAAGGTCAAGGACACGGCTCTGTTGTACAATGAGTAAGTAATCAACTTCTTATTTCTATTTCTTAGACATTTTGTCTCAGCAAAATAATCATGTCAATGCTTATTTTTTCAGGTACATTGTTTATGACACCGCTCAGGTCAACATCAAATATCTTGTGAAAGTGAACTTCAATTACAACAGTCGCAGCCGTCGCTAGATCGATAATGCTGATTTCTGACTGCGAAGTGTATTTTCTTGAGCACTAAATAATTGAATTAATTTTATGTATATCAACGGTTGCAGTTCAAACAGTTGATAACAATGAATTTTATCTCTCTGCTACTTTGTTTCTTGACTATGTATTCCTATTATCGACGTAATTAGTGCCAGTGATGAACCACAGTACCTCTTCAATAGTCTTTGTTTTTATATAGTTCGTAGATTTTGATTTTACTTATTCATGAATTCACGATCTGATGTTCTAATAATGTTTTTAACAATTCGACATTTCTATTCGCAGTTATGCATTTATTTAGTTTTATGAATTTGTATTACAATAAGATTTAGTTTCTACTTTCTACACGACATTATTTTTGAAAAACCACACTATTTACGATACATAGTCCATTTTAACTTGTATTAATTATTAACGTTTTCATCACTGGTTTTACAATAAATGAGCTAATGAACACAAAAACTAGAAATGGAGAACAGTACAAGAGGTTAATTAATATGTTTAAGTTTATAATTCATCCAGCTAATTGTGCGTATGTAACATTGCATCATACACATACTCACATCATACATCAATCATAAATATTAAAATATTTAATACTACGTACCTATATCTTATAATAATCAAGTGGTACAGACATGCATCACATTCAGAGTAGGAAGGGTACTTCATTGAAAACTGCAGTTTAACAAAATAATCATAGGTCTATTTTAAAAACATTTTCCTGAAGTCATCATTGCTTTTGGGAGCCGTTGGCTGGGCTTTTTCGCCGGATTCGTCTGGCTTTTTGGCTGAACTAAGCTGGAGTGATCTTGGAACGAATGCTCTAGGTGCCCGTCGTTGCGTATTATCACTGTGGACAAAAACAAATAAGTATAAGTATAAATAGTGGAAATAAGTAAAATGAATATACAAGATTCAATATATAGTGAAACTTACGATGATCTTGAGGAGCTACTTCCGCTATAAGAACTGCTTGACTTGGATGGATCCCTCACCGGAGGATTGCTTAAAGCAACAGAAATCTCTTTGTCGTCAATCATAGTCCCGTCAATCTTAAGGATTGCCTGCTTTGCGGAGGCCTGAAAAGCATTTAAAGAATCATATTTAAATATTTCAGATTTTCAGCAGATTTTTTTTTGATTAATTCCCTAAAAATATTTCTTACATACCTCATCAATAAATTCTACATAGGCTAGCCCCTTCGAGTGTCCATTTCGGTAAGTGACCAACCGACAGTCTTTGATATCCCCATGTACCTTGAACAAATCTCGAAGTCCATCAACCGTTAAAGAAAATGGAAGCCCTTTCACAAACAACTTATTTTTCTCCAGATTGGTAGAGTATTTAAATTGCTTCTGCCTGGTAGATTTATCCGGATCACATTTCGATACGAAAGCAGGTCGACCTCCTAATGGCTGCCTATCCTTTCCTAAAGCTGATTTTGCCTCACCCTGAAAATTATTATAAATTCGTACATATTATTTTACAAAACATAAAATGCATAATTTATAATTATATGTTAATTTAAATTATTAGATGGTTAATTTTTTAACTCACAACAGAAGAAAACTGGACATAACCAAATCCCTTGGACCGACCACGAAAGTCCTTCGCCAATCGAATCTCTTCAATTTTTCCAGTTTCAGCAAAGAATTCAGTAATTTCCGTTTCACCGATTGTGAAGGCAAGATTGCTAAGAAAGACTGTTTGATTATCTTTACTCGAATCGTGCTTTACGCTTTCGCCATGTGAAGACCTGGAGGTAGGAGCTTTATTGTTGACTTCGTTATTTACACCTTTCTTTGTTGCTGGGCTGGGGATGAATGGCACTTTGAAGACGGAGCTGGAATTATCACCATCGACGATATCTTGATTGTTTTGGCGTCCTTTCTTAGAAGAGCTTGTGTCCGCCATGTCCTGCAGCTTTCTCTTTATTCCCTTCTGTGGAGATTCAGATATTTGGGGAGTGCTATAAGCAGATGCGATTGGCTCTGCTTCTTGTGCAGAAGCAATTATGGCAGCTGAGTTTTTCGCCATCTGAGCTGATATTTTAGCTTCACATTGTTGCAAGCTAGATAAGTCGCCATTGTCCCGCTCGAAGTTGATCCACAAATTGGAAATAGTTTGGAAGTCATCTTGTACATAAACTATAGCTTTACTGTAGAGGGATCTCATCTTCCTGGCATCTCCTCCATAGATAAGCTGCTGAAGCAGATATTGAATCCAAGTTTTGGCGAATTGGCCATATCCTCGGCCGAGTATGTCTTTCCATAGTTTCAAGACCTCTTCAGAGATAGATTTGGCACATTGAGCTTCGAATCTCACTCGGAAAAGCAGAATTTCAGAGATGTAGTCATTCGGTTCCTCGAGAACTGAAATTAAACAAATACTGCAAAATTATTTTTAATTCTAAAAAAAAATTAATTATTGTGATATTAGAAAATGGTATTGCAAAACAATGATTACGTTGAAGTAAGTGCTGTTCAGCTGCCCCAAATGTCTTCCTAAAAATTTCCAGCTGCTTTTTATCAGGATTGTTGATATCCAGTTTCCTCCTCATAAACTCCAAATATTTCAGCCACACCGTTCCAGCCGTCTCCCCCGTTCCACAATACAAAATGGCTCTTTCGAAAACTGACTTCATAGTTTCGAATGTTTTGCTTCCCTCACAAAACAGCTCGACAAGATTCATGTACTTCAGCCAAACGTTTACATCCCATGAGCAGTTTCTCGACGCCCTGTTTGCTACGTCCAGAAGAATAGTTTCAATCTTCAAATTTTTACTCAAATACTCTAAATATTCCAGCCAAAGAGACGAATTCAGGGGATCCTCAGCAATTACACGTTCATATAAGCATTGAATTCGTGCAGGATTGCTTTTCACTTTTTTCTCGTCTTGGATGTACTGTCGATAAATTGTGGCCTTATCACCGGCTGCCGACTGTACCTGCCATAATAATAGAATAAAAAAGAATTTAAACCACAAATCATCAAACAAATTAGGAATAAATCACACCATTCCTTTCAATAAATATTTACCAGCTTAGCCTCCCAACTCTCCAAAGACCCCAGCCTTTCCAACGCCTTCTTGTAGGAGCTTTGCGTATTTTCATCGATGTCAATTTTGGACTTCATATCTTCATAAGTGTCACTTAAGCCTAGGAGTGGCACAGACAGCTGCCGACGGCATAATCCAATGAAACGATTTTCTTGAGCTTTAAGTTCATCTTCTGACGTCGCCGTTCCAAGAAGGGCAGCCTCAAAATCCCTGTACATGTCCCAAATGACTGAGCCCATAGATACATGAAGGCCACAAGAGCCAAGGGCTCGTTCGAACACTTCTCGGCATTTTTCCATGCCATTTTCGGTACCCATTCGGCTGATGGAGAAGTTGATGTATTCCAGCCATAGGTCAACCGCTGAAATAACAAAAGCATGATTAGTAAATATATGCTACAACCGCATACAGCATATCTATTGTCTTTCGAAAAGAAAAAGATTAATTTAATTAATGACTTACACAGATAATCGGTTACAGCCCTCTCAAAAAGACTAATTATTTCCTCCTTCTCCTCGTCCGTACAAGCCAACTTGATTTCATCCCGGATCCACTCCAGCCATATCGTCTCCGACAATGGATATAGCTCACTGAACTTCTCTCTCGTTTCCCTCAACCTCCCCAAATCCCCAATCTTTTTCAGTATCTTGATCTTCTCGCCGTACAATTCATAGGCGTATGGATTGGCCGCAAGCTATTTAAAAAATAAATTGAAAATCACATTAGTTATTAGCAAACCACTTTACTTAACTCATTTCATTCCATTTTAATTACTTTGACTTCGACCTTTCTTATGTCTTACCTGATCATTAATTTGACTCAACTCCGTCAACAGCGCTTCTTCATCTATTTCCATATCCTCCGCATTCCCCTCAAAGTCCTCATCATCCCCATCGGTGTCCGAGTCTGAAGAATCCAACAGGGAGTCACTCTCACCCGGCTTGCTGCCCAGACCTCCACCCCCATTAAATTGGGAGTCCTCCTCTTCCGAACCCAGCGAATCATCCGAAGATGATGATAACTCTTTCGTATCCATCTTCACAAGCTAAGCCACTTGAACTTGAACTAGTTTTTATCTAAAAATTAATCTTTTCTTTTCGCTAAAATAAAAATTTCGAACCGAAAATAAAACACCGGAAAATAGTGATAACACCTCCACCTCCAAAAACTACTCCACCAGATCTTTTGCGTTGAAATGAAATGAAGGATGCATGTGATAGTGAATTTAGAGAGAACGATTTCGGCTCTTTATTTACAAGTGTCAAAGCACGCGGCATTTCTCATGTTAGACATGGCCCATATACGATCATATGAGCGAGTGCATTGAGCAGAGTGGATTTGATGGTGAAAGCGTTCAAACCTGCTGATTGTTATTGTGTCGATTTGTTTTGGTAAACAGTCAACATTTTAATTGGAATTTTTGACGTAAAGTTAGTTTTTTTAATGTTTCACTAATCGGTCATTTTCACTTCTGTGTGTTGTACTTGTAATTAGTGAGTCAGTTCGACAAAAGTGAGTTCACACAAGTTTTTTAAGGAGACTGATAAAACTGTTTTTTTTTTCAATTGTGGATTTTTACCGTGAATAAAGTTAAAGATGATGGATGGGGACTCATCCGACCCTCCTCCCCCTGGGGAAGAGGTTCCAGTTCCAGAGCAGCCTCAAGTTGTATTTAAGAAGAAAGTGAGAAGGAACTTAAGACAGAGGAATTTGGATGATGAGGGGGAAGGTGAAGGGGAGGCTACGGATAAGCCCCGTAAATCTAATAAGGATGATGAGGATGAAGATTTGGCGTAAGTAATTTTTGTTTCTTTCTAGCTAGAAGTGCTAGTTAAAGTGCTAATTGATTTTTTTTGTCGATTAAAGTTAGAGTACATACTAATGGAGGCATTTATTTTCTTAAATTCCTCAGGCAAAAAGTGGAACTTTATAAAGAATTAAGGAAGCTGCGTCAACGACCCCATGGAGTGAGTGCTGTGGCGCTGGCACTCGGAAAGAAGGTGGCACCTGAGGATGAAGTTAACGTAAGATCCAATTTTATTGTTAGAAAATTGTATTCTAAATTCTAACTAAGCAATGCAATGTTTGCAACCAGCAGTATCGATGTAATGGTAAATGGTTAAACTAATAATTTTAATTTTGTTTGAATTACAGAATGACCCATTCAAAACCCAATCCGGAGGAATGATAGATATGGATGCGTTGAAAAGTGGGAAGTTCCAACCTAATGATGACCCTTATGATACTGGAATCGGGACTCAATTCTCGGCTGAAACCAATACGAGGGATGAGGACGCAGAAATGTTAAAGTATATCGAGGAGAAGCTGCGAGAGCATAAACAAGCCAATGCTGAAACGGGCCTTGACGAGGAGGAACTCATTGCGAAATTCTTGTCCCCTGAGGAGGCTGCTCTAATGGCTCTTCCAGACTATTTAAGAAAATCAAGCAGTACCAGAAGCGAAGAAATGTTGAGTAATCAAATGCTGAATGGTATTCCGGAAGTGGATTTAGGAATTGAGTAAGCATGACACATTTTCTTATTCAAAACTGAAGAAAAAGTTCGTATTTTGAAGTAAGAGAATTTAATTGTTGTTAATTTTGTGTGATTTTTTCAGAGTAAAAATCAAGAATATTGAATCGACTGAGGAGGCGAAACAAAAGATTTTACGTGACAGACTTAGCAAAAAGGAAGGCCCATCCATGTTTGTTCCAACGAATATGGCTGTAAACTTCGTGCAACATAATCGATGTAAGTAAAACTTGTACAATCATGCATCAAATGAAAAACCAAATCAACTAATTAATTTCGAATTGCCCATCTTTGTATTACAGTTAGTATGGAAGACCCTCATTCA
>JAQGAI010000243.1:0-23668 GCA_034696905.1 Lepidocyrtus violaceus | reverse complement strand
ATTGAAAATGTTTGTACATATTTCCCCTACCTGAAGACAACATGGGAATATGCAACAGCCGCAGGCCAACGGTCTAGAGAGTCGAATAACTTCGTTATCACCCATGTCTCTGATTTTTATATCGAAAGGGCGAGTTTTGCCACAGCAATTCCTGCTGCAACAGTCAGTGTCTTCTTTTGCATAATACAGATTCGTTCCTTTGCTGTCCATTATCATGTACTTGTTTTGTGTTTCACAGCCACAACAGCCTAAGAAATTAACAATATCAGTTAATACCAAATTATTTTATGACAAAAAATAAAGAGTTACGCATATTTCGAGTATTTACACTCCACAGCCTCAACATTCTGTTTCACCATAAGTACGCCCACAATAGATAGATACTCCAATCCTGCGGGAACGGTCGGAGGTGCTGCTTGTCCTTTTCCAACACACACAACTCATTTAGTAGGATTTCCAATACATATGAAATTGACTTGATTTTGTATCCTGATTTTTATTTTATGACATTTAACAAACCTGTTTGCACTGGCTGAGCTATAATGGGAGGCTGTGTTCCACCTCCTGCGGTTGGGATCGGTTCGCCATAATCGGTAAGCTGAGCCGGGGGTTGATCTGAGGTGAACAATCCAAAACCAAATATGTTTAGCCAGTAGTAATCCTTCCGGATGACTATACCACGAAAATTAAAAAGAGAAAGTCTTGAAACTTTCTACTGAGAAAACTTACTACAATTAAAAGCATTTGTACTTGCACTAGGATACATCCCATTTATTTTAGCAGAAGCTTGTTGGATTACTGCATCGGATGCAGCCTCGATCCTGTGTGAGTTGCTGTTTCCCACTAATAAAGGGAAATAAGATGTTTCATTAACTAATTTATGATTACCTAATTGACACAAGTCTGATTATAAATTTGAGGGTTTAGAAGAAAATTTTCCTTCAGTATTACTATTTTGTCCTTACTTTTAGCAAAAAGAATCTCTACGCAGGTTATGCAGTTAAAATAATGGGTTTTCAGAAGAAGATGGACCGAAGCTGGACCTTACAACATCTCCCTCTCTCACCACTATTAACAAATTGTAAGTTACAAGTAAAATGAAGATTTTTAATTTGATTAGTTGCCCTTCATGCTGTACTAACCGTCAAGGCTTGAGCAAATGTTTCAAAATATTCAGTTTCTGTGTCTGTGATTACAATTAAATGTACTTGTGGTTCTTCTGAGGGATTTGCCGACACTGGCCTGACCTTCACAGATTTTTTGAATATGGTTTTCCATTATCGCTGAAGTCGGTCTCGGTACAAAGCATTGAACCCAACTTTGTTTGGGAATAGGTAATATTAAAAGCCATCTTTTTGCATAGCTGTAAAATAAAAGGGCGGATACCTTTAGAGCCTTTTTTTTAATTCTTAGAAAAAAACCGAAGTATAGTAAACAATGAACTTTCATGGAACGTATGTGATTTCCAGTGGACAGAATTTGTTTCCGCCTATTTCCTTGTTTTTTTTGTTAAGTTTCAGAATATTATAGGATAGGTTGCAGCTTCTAACGGAGCTTGCTATACATGGAATCATACACGTGTACAGAGAAATTTATAGCTCACCTTTCCTAAATGTAATTAGTTGATATCCCGCCGCAGGATTATGGTCGAATTTTGACATGCAGTTTAAAACAAAAGCTTTCCTGGCTCATTGCAGATTGTGTGTGTGCTAGAGTGACAAAGTAAATCTGTGGGTGACCCTGACCAGTATGTACATTTGGTCACGCAATGTTCTTTCCCCCTGTCCCGTGTGATTTACTAGCTTAGTTTGTGCTTTAATCCGCAGATTTGAATGAGTTAGTTTTTTAAACGCACACACATCTTCATAAAAAATGCATTTCAAATGCATACCGCCTTCAGCTAATGAGTGGAAACAGGAGCTGAGCACATGTTCATAGGTAGTTGAGAATGAGTATGGTTAATATCTTGAAGTATTATATTATTATAAATATTTATTAAGTAATTTCATATGATTATAATCAAACGACTTAGCAATGTTGAAAGTATTCTGTTAATTTTATAGATTTCCAGTTCGCAGACGCATAAAAAACGCCCACGAATTGTTTCAAATATATCAAATCCACCCATAGTATATCAACAATGCATTTCCATTCCAGCACAAAATTTAAAAAAAATCAGTTGGATTGGACTGTTCCTCGCCATCAGTATTACACTTTTTTTTATCAGATCGTTTCATCTCTTCTCATATCACATACCTCTTTCATTTTCACCAACACCAAATTTCAGAATGCATATAGACCTATATTGGAATCATTAAAAACGACAAAAAATGGGCATGGGTATATATTTTCGAGTAAGTCGAAAGCATTTTTTAATGGGGCGAGCAACCACTCACTCATGAAAATGACATTGGAAGTTGTTGGTTTTTCAAGGACAAATTCATCCTCTCGTTCTTGCCAGTCAGACAATTACCTAAATTTACCCTCTGCGACAAGCCAAGTCAATACAATACGCAATGTTCGCTGTTTGGACATGGATCTACCATGCTACATCTTCATTAGTCACGACTGGATCCAATTTAAGCTGCTAGCCTCTTGTGAAGTAGGAATGGATTATGGACGTCACATAAAATGCTCGAATGAAGGTTCTGTCAAGCTGCTCCCGCTGTAAAGTACAAAGCTCGAAGATAAATGCCGGTAGTTAGATGATATTTTATTAAATTACAAAAGGACCCAACTATTTTGGCATTATTATAATTTGCAAAATGCAGTATCTATTCGGTAGAGTTTGAAAAACGATACATAAACATAAATTGCTCATTCATCTAACAACAAGCAGCAAGCACACTTTTGCAATTGGCTTAATTTGATCATAAGTGGACGGTTCAGTATTAGAATATTTTGAAAACTTCTAAGAAATAATCAGTCTCTTAATACGATGAATAGTAAACCGTATCATCATCATCACCAACAAAATAGCTTGGAAATAAATTCTAATTTTCGACACGTGTCATTGGGTTCATGGCTTTCGTCATTCGTACAATCACTCAGTTCCTTAAAATTGATGGAATTTTTGTAGCATTTACTAGGCCTACCTAGTTGAACTGACATGCTGGACAATGTAGGGCCGAATGAATGCAATGGAGTTTTTGGTAATTGCAAGTTTGGACATTAATGTGAGGGTTGGTTGGTTTCTCTCTGACATATAATGTTGAACATGGATGTTGCTTACATCAATACAATTCCAAGCCAAAAGCCATATCATTAACCAACTACCTAAACTCCAAATAATAGCCAAACCCTATTCCAACTCTTTTTACTTCCCTCAAGCTTGCTTTCGGGTTTACGTGGAGCACTGAAGCTTTCAGTCTAGACAATGTACAATTTACTTGGAAATTGATACGAGCTGCTCGGTAATTGTACTGTATATTTTAGCAGAGCCCTCTCTGCATCTACATATATATATACACCTCAGTTCGAGACATGAAAACTTCTTGAGGAGCGGTCTGTATACCTACTTCCCTTCAATTTCCAAAATTGAAAGCATTTACAGCGGCTTAGAAAAGCCTATACATTAAGCCCGTATATTGGAACAGTCCACTCCTCCGTATTCAACAGGACAAGCAGCATCATAACAGGATAAATAGGAAATTTTCTTTTCAGGTATGTAAAACCTTTCATGTGTTCCTGTCAAAATTTCAGTTTACTTATTCATATTCGTCAAACTCTGGGCGATGATTTTGTAGATAGTAACTGTTCATATTAAATGGGAGTGCGTGAATTTAGACATGAAATATCCTTGAATTCCTCTTGATCCCACTGTCTTTTGGTTTTGAGCAGTGAAAGAGAGTAGACTAGCTTTTTTCAAGTCTGACAATTTTTGAAATTAAAATTTTTTGCTTGATTTTTTTAAGTGAAATAGTCAAGACGTCTGTATTTCCGAATCTAAGATGGGTCTCGACTTATACTCCACTCCTGGCAGTGCCCCAGCACGAATGGTCCTTCTCTTGGCCAAGCATTTGAATGTGGACTTGAACGTGAAGAATGTGGACTTAATGAAGGGGGAGCAGATGAAGCCGGAGTTCATTGCTGTAAGTGTCCCTAAGAAAATTAATGCATGCCATTAGAAGAAAACAAAGGTTTGAAATACGATTCATTTCTAAAATCTTTTTTTTTTAAATATATTTTCAGATCAATCCCCAGCACACTGTTCCAACTTTGGTTGATGATGGATTCGTCCTCACCGAAAGCCGCGGGATGCTCACGTATCTCCAAAATAAGTATGGCAAGGATGAGTCCCTTTACCCAAAGGACGCTCAGCAAAGGGCCTTGGTGGAGATGAGGATCTTCTTCGATGTGTCCATGCTCTACCCACGATTTGGCGATGCTTACGTAAGCCAACTTTTCCTAGTTAATTGATTTGCACATTTATTGTGTGTTTTTTATATAAAATTTCAATAAATCAATACAAATTGACTTGTTTTTTATTACGGTTCTAGTACCCTGTCATGTTTGCCGGCCAGCAATCTCCCGACCAGGCAAAGCTTGACAAGCTGAATGACATTCTCGGCTTCGTTGAGCTGTATCTCAAGGACGGCTTCATCGCTGGAAGTCAGCTCACCATCGCTGATTTCTCAATGGCGGCTGTTCTCAGCACCATCCAAGCTTGCCACGACATCGCCAAGTTTCCCAAGATTCTGGCTTATCTCGAGAAATGCAAAGGGCTTATGAAGGGATGGGAGGAGTTGAACCAGGTTGGAGTCGACGTATTTGCCCAGTGGTACAAGGATGCCATTGCCAAGCAAAACGGAAAAGCTTGAATACGGAAAAAAAGAACTGGCAACTGGTTACGATCTATAGGTTAAAAAACTGAAGTGTATATCTTCTGAATCTAAATTAGTATTACATTATTCATGCCCACAAATAAAACAAAAAGTTGAACTTATAACCAGTACCGTATTACCTATGTCAAATCTCTATCTAGTATATAAACACCCAAGTGATTAAATGTCTGTGAATGGATCATATAGTATGTATTACCATATCTATTTTGAAAAGAGCAAATAAAACAAAAACAAAAAATACATTTTCCCAATTCTGAGTTTACTGGCACGAATCCTGTTGGCTAGACTGAATCATTGTATTATAATTAGATTGCCTTCAAACAACGAATCATTCATAATTGACATAGTTATGTGTAACATCAAACATAAAAACTAATCCCTTCACGAATCCTAACAAAAAAAGTTCACTGAAATATATTTATTCATGAAAATGCAATTTGCCAATTTTAGCAAAGTTAGTTATTTAGTAATTTTTACTGTTTACACAAATTGATTGACAATGAAAACCGAGTTTTATCATAAACATATACAAGTACTTTCATTTTCATATTCATAAAGATATTCCAGATTACCTGCGGTATGGTCATTAACACACATATAACTGTACTCATAACCCATTATCAGCTTAGGTACGCACGTCCAGCAATGGTTTTATTTGATGATAAGACTAAAATATTGTCATATGTACATGATTGTGGTATGATAACGCTCGTCGATTAGTTCGCTTCGTCATTTATTTAGGTAAATATATTCCAAGCTGATAACCAGAACACGGTAGTGCACCTGGAACAATTTTATAAATTCTACCGTAATTTATTCTGCACGTAGCCCCATATATGTCTGATTTTCTTTTGTCTTTTTCTGCGTTTTTACACATAGCTGTTGGCTTCTGATTAAATTATTATTTAGATTAAGCTAATGCTCATAGACTTCTATTTTTTGCTAGTCTTAAACAAAATTTCGGTTTAGGTGCATCATCATCATCGTCTTATTGATAGCTCATAAAAGTGAGGAATCATGCAGTGCCGTCCACGACAACTCCTGCCGACGTGGACATGGACAATTGCAGTTATACTCGTCGGCTCAGCAATACTCACAAACGGACATGAAGGCCATGGTCAGTAAAATAGTTAATTTTTTAATTACTTTTTAAACTGTGAAAGCCTTATTTCCTTATTTAACACTTTTGCTCTTAATTACGTTTGTTTGTAGAAAAGGGTAAAACAAAAAATGTACAGGGGAACTCTACAGCATTAACTTCCCTTGAGTCGGGAAAGAACAGTTCCGTTTTGTTAGCAGATGTATCCCAAGATTATGAATGGCATAATCCGGACGATTATCCAAATGGTATTGGCATTGGAAATATAAAATGATGGAAGAACTGAATCAAAAAGTAGAGTTAAATTTTGTTCATATTTTAATTGATTGCTTTACAGACGAACCAGCGCCTCATGACGAAGAATCACACCATCAAAATAAAACCGGAAGTACCTCGGTCCCAGAGAAAACTCCACCTAGTACTCCGGCAAAAGACAGTTCCGCAATTGTTCCTACTACCGACGCCCCATCATCGGTGAATCTTACTCAGTCTTCCAATGACACCGAAGAAGTTGCTCAACGAGGGAATGAGACGGTAAGCGAAGGAAGTCTTCCATCTCAGTTACCAACTAACGAAACGAATGTCGTCGCTGGCTTACCTGCAGACTACAACTGGGAGGAAAACTCATCGGGGGAGGAAGCAAATCAAACTTCATCTGAGGTAGTGCCCCCAAATGATGATGATGACTCAGTGATAACAGTGGACCAGCCTGTGCAGTCCAATTCCACTGTTGCCAGTACTGCGGTCCCCACCACAGAAATCGCATCAAACTCGACAACCGCACAGCCATTACCAATTGAGACCCAAGATGCCGGAGAGCACTATACTAATTACACTGCTCCTCCAAAATTTGAAGATGAGGATGTGGACAATGCTTCCGCTGGAGGTTCTAGAACGTGGGCAGTCGTCATTTTCAGCGTGCTAATTTGCTTTGCCGTCTTATTTACCCTGCTGTACTTTGTACGGGGAGCTGTCCTAAGGTGAAAAATAAAGATTTTGCAAAGTCATATATTTTTATATTATTGCATCTTTCAGTGGCAGTCATAACCAATTTACTTTGTTTTTTGTAATGTTCTAGGAGAAGGAAGGCCGATCAACGAAAGTTGCTTCGGGGCTCCATCTCTTCGGAAGGATATTTTTATGGGGATGGGGAAGGGAACCATGTCGGAAAGTTTGAGCTGTAGTGAAATATTTTAGTACTGCGTAATTAAGGTTTTCTAATGTGATAACAAGAAATTGAAATTATTTTATAGTCTAATAAAGACTGACTCTGAAAAATCTTTTCATTTCACTAATGAGCCCCCTCATTCACCAGAGTTTGTCATCTTCTTCTTGAAGATCAGATCAACCATGATAAAGACTGCTTGATGTTTGTCTCAATTACATTACCTAGTCATTTATAAAAAAATAGACAGGTTTGTTGTGTATCTAATCGCCAGTCGTTTAATGGATGCTGGATGATTAGGTCATATATATGTACGTTACTTAACTTAGATACGTACAATCATGCTACTTTCTCCGATTATACTTTGTATACACCTATGAATCATTCATTCTTTCATATGCGACTATTACTTTGTCGGTAAATTCATAAAACATTTTCTTTTTGAGGCTTTTGAGTATCATCCGCCATCTTTCACTATGTCATAAGATGGTGGTATGTGAGATCCAGCCAATGTGATCAAGTGGATTGGCTCTTGACTATAAAATGAACTTCATAATATTGTATAACACATATTGTTATATTATATCTTATTTTATTTAAACTCTCGAAAGTAGCTAATAAGTATATCAAAGCATCGACATTGGCGACATCAGCCATACCATAAATCAAGGAAAAATGTTTTGCAAAAGTGGAGACGATGAAACTTTATGATCGATGTCGCACCATCATCATCCTACCGTGACATGAATACTGTAGGAGAACAGTTATATCGTATCTTATCAGTTTTCATAAGAGTCAAAATTGAGCATTCTGATAAGAAGTCTACTCCACTTCATCATCACTCACTATCACCAACATCATACATCATAGTGTTTCGCATAATATGATACCTAACTTTTAGCATAGGTAGATGGAAAGAAAGCTTAGGTATCTGTCTTATCGCCACTCTCATGGAGAAACGGAATGGCTTGTTACTTTATACCAAAGTTTATTTCATACCCCACACATTTTTGCATCTATGTCTGCGCTCCTTTTCCTCCTTTTAATAGGATGGATTTCAACGGAACATTGGAACATGTTGATGGATTTGGTTTGGAAGAGGTGAATCCAGATTATCATAATTATGATGTAGATGCTCCATATATATAGACATGGCTTGGCTTGGTTGATGTAATAATAACTGATGTAAACTGCTTTTTCATGGAAAACAAATGGAAAAATTGTATAGTGTAATGAATAAAAGTTAAATTACTTTTGCTCTGCTCCACAAAAGTCTCATATAGTCGAGTCAAGTCTATACATTATCCATATCCACGCAGCCTTTTGAACTCTTCCATTCAAAACTATTTTTTTTATCTTGTCGTCATTTTTAATTGCATTGCTGGCTGATTTTTGGCTGTGCCTTGCTAGTTAGTTGCTTTGCTGTTGGGTTTGGACTGGAGTGGCTCATCTTCATCGAAGCGTGATCGTTGAAAGTAACCAGTGGTCATCATCCTAGAAGGAAAAAATCGGAATCTGAAGTTTTCATTCCCTCCACAAATTAGTATTTCCGTACGTTATCCCTAATATTTATTCGGTTGAGTTGAAGTATAATTTTAGTTTCAAGATATTAGCCGATAGTTTTTGTGAAAAACTGCCGTTTGACTAGTTTAATATTATTGGTTTAACCATTTTAAAATATTTCAATAGGAAATCAAACAAAATGAAGTCATCACAAAAGCTCATCTTGCTCGCAGCCTTTATCGGAATCTGCGTATTACCCACAGGTATGTTCATTCAATTTCCCCTTTTAATTTCGTTTCGGGTTTTTCTAGCAATGTTTCCTCTAAAACTGAATTTACGTATATATTTGGGAAAAGGTTGTATCCAAATTCATACCGAGGTTCTGTAATAAGGACGATGGAAATGTTCCTCAATTAGTTTACATAATATTCCAAAACGAAAATCAGCAAAATATAGGTGTCAGTAATCCTCATTTACTTTGGTATTCAGAATTTGAAGAGAGTCGAAAGATTGAAGAAATAAGTCCGTAGTTCTTTCTGAGGCTGTAACCTTTAACCTTTACATTCCACACGGAATGAGATAAACAGTCAAGTTGGATGTAACGCTCACAAAAATGCTACATTTATTCAATTAAATTCGTGCACATACATACGCGAATTCAAGTTTGTTCACATTTAATCAGGACATCTCTTATTTTGCTTTTACTTAATTCTGTCCAAACTGGTAAATAAATGGTTCATTCATCATTATATCATTGGAGAACGATTGAAAACACAAAATGTACATGAAATCACCGTACCGCACGAAAAGTAAAAGAAAAATAAAGAAACAACGCTCATGATTTTGTCATACGTAGCCATCATGTCACATCATAAATATGCATGCTCCTATCCAGTTCGCAAGTTGTACTCATGATGAATATATGATTGATGATGGATGATGAACACGAGCAGGTTTAAGATCTAGTCCGAACCAGTCTTAAATATTCCTCTGTCATTAGATTACTCATGACTTCTAATTCTAATTAATTTCAATGGCAAATAGCTATATAAGTAGACATGCATATTTGAGTTATTTTGCGGAGGAGTTTTAGCAGCAGGAAAAAAAAATGCCTAAAAACGTACACGGCCAGGAAGAGGAAGTTGATATGCTACATTTGAATTGATTACGATATTATTTGCAGTTCTCTCCCTCAAATGCTATATCTGCAACAACTTGAAGCACGGGAAGGGGTGTGGCCACGGTAATGATGTGGACTCCAGCTTCATTAAAGATTGCAACTCAACAGATGCTGACGGCCATGACGGAGGTCAACACGGAGAATTTACCTTGTGCAGGAAGATTGTTACCTGGATCGACTTCGATGTGAATAACAGTAAGGAAGAAACAAAAGTTATCAGTTCAACATCTTTCCTTTCCTAAACAAACATGCCGATCGCTACTACAATAAACCAATTTTATTTTACATAGACACCGCAACCGAAAGGGTGGTTCGGAAATGTGGCTACCTCAAGTCCAAATACGATGGTGACTGCTACTACCGTGGTGGGTTCGGAGGAAGACAACAGGTTTGCACTTGCACTACCGATGCATGCAACTCGGGATTCACCTTCCAAGCCAATCACTTGGTGATGGGGATTGCCGCTGCCATTCTCCTAGTAGTTGCGAGGTCCCACTAATTTTCCAACCTTGTGGGGAGTCATGTCATGTGTAATATATTTGTAGTGATATTTTCATCTAGGTGACCAAGCAAGTCGGACTTCTATAACAAAAAAATTACGGATATTAAAAAAAAATATGTTGTTCATTATGAATAAGATTCTGTCTGATTCTGGTAAATATACAATTCAGCCATTGTAACATAGGGCATTTTAATACTTACATATTTTATTGCTACTTACTCATTCTTGGACAATCTGTTTTTAACTCCAATTTTCTCCATAAATACATGTATGTATACCTATTCCTTTATAGCTCAATAAATGTGGTTTTAAAGTTGTGAATGATAAACTGGGCAAAAGTTGCATTATTTTTCATTTTCATTCAAAAGGATTCAAGAGTGAGGAAAATTGCATTGCTCGTGGTTATCATTTTTATCTTCCTTGATGATTAGCAGCAGTGGTGGTAGTGGTGACCCACTGATTCAAATACAAGTTTGGTAAGAGACCGGGGGATGTAGATGTAATTTGGACCATTGTGATAAAAATGCCGGCGCCTGGAAATCAAACAATACATTTAAATCAAAACTATATTTTGTGTAAAAAAAAACTTAACAAAGATAAGCATTCACTTCACGTGTAGCCCACGTCCCCCCACTTTGCATGAAAGCATATAGACGAGAATGAAAAGTGATCTGCCTAAATGATTCTGATTGATTCTCTCAATGTCCATGGTCTGGCTGAAATTCAAGTGCCATGCTCGTAATCAAATAGAAACATTACGCAACCTTCATTCTTTGTTTTGAATATGTGCTGACCAATATCTGGTCCATCAGACGAATCTTTATTTTGCCACTACGGCATTGTCATGTGTGTAAATTTTGCTGATATGTATGTACCTAAGTCAAACTAGACGAAGGATGATAACACAAAAACCGGATAGATCAATAGGCTGAACAGATAGGTCCAGTACCGGTAATACATTAATAATCCATTGGTTCTGCTATTCTTCTTTGAACCCCTTTTCTTGTCTAATGTCAAAAATATATTCATCGTAAATTTTGTCGTTTTATCTCAGACATTCTTTAGAAGAAATCAAAATTCTTCACTTGGGTATTAGGAACGAAAGGTGCTGGAGAAGTTTTGTGTTTTCAGCAAAATAATTCAATCGATGCCAATGATGAGCCAGCATTGGATTTAAGAGAAAGTTGGATGGTAATCGTTTCAAAGTCTTATCATTTCATCGTTAGTTAATAACCACTACTACCGCAATTGAGATGTTAACGCACTTCTCTATCATCTTGACTGTCGGGCTTGTAAGTACGTGGATTGGAGTAGACAGTACAGAAGCCGACCAATATGCAGTAAGTCATATACATACATGTACCATTGATGAAGTACTTGCATTAATGCAGACGTAATTCAATATGTAAACTGTCAATGCCAATGTATGTTACAGCTGAATAACAACCACATGAGCTGCGAAGGGTTAACAGGAAGACGTTACTATACGGCGGGAGTCGTTGAGTACAAGCCCTTACCTATTGGGAGCCGTTCACCGGTGGAAACTATGCTTGCAAATGTCGAAATTTATGTAGAACTGATGGAAAGGGCGGCAGAGCATGTAATTTACATAATGTTTAATCTGTTAAATTAATAATTCAATCAAAAGCAAATTATCAAATTGTTTTTTTTTGTGTAAAGAATGTAGACATTATTGTATTCCCCGAGTATGGGATTACAACTGTTGGGATGCCTTCACACAGGCAATTGGCCAGGGAATTCCTAGTTGAGCTACCAAAATTCGGGTCAGTCCCATGCGATGATGAGAGCACCGCTACCAATTTCCAAGTAGGTATTTATTTGTATTTGGAAATAGCAATTAAATCTTTATCAATGTTTTATTAAGTTTTGGGTGTGTGGGTAAAAAAATTATAATTTCCTGTTTAGATTTTACGAAGACTCTCCTGCGCAGCCAAGCAAATGAGGATGTACACCGTAGTCAATTTAGGAGAGTTGCAAAATTGCCACTCATCAACTGACGAGGATTGCCCATCAGACGGAGCTTATCATTACAACACCAACATAGTCCTTGATCGAAACGGTTGCTTGATAGCCAGATACAGAAAGTACCACCTGTACTTTGAACCGCAATTCGACAAACCTTCAATTGAGTACTCCACTTTCGAAACAGACTTCGGAGTAGAGTTTGGACTGTTCACCTGCTTCGATATAATTTTCGCCCATCCTGCAGTGGAACTGGTGGCGAGGAAAAACATTCGCAATTTTGCTTTCCCTACGGCATGGGTAGATGAGCTTCCATTTCTTACAGCGATACAAGCGCAATCACTTTGGGCGCAGAGTAATCGAGCCAATTTACTTGCTTCGGGTTACCATCAACCTGACAGGGGGAGTATGGGATCGGGGATATATTCAAGGGATCGAGCATTTAACTACACATTTGATCCTACATCCGGTACGAAGTTGGTCATTGCTGAGGTCCCGATTCAAAATGAAGAATGTGGGGAAGATTGGCGGAGGCGGTCGAGGGGAAATAAATCTCCCGATGATGATAACCCACCCACTTATCATATGTGGCTTCGAGAAGACTTATCCAACTACACTCATAAGCTGCTTGACCCTGGATTGAATGAAGATTCTCTGTGTCATTTAGATTTACTCTGCTGTAGCTTCAAATACAATCTCACATTGCCCCTTGATCAGAATTTTTCCGGTTTCCTCCGACTTCTAGCATTTGAAGGGAGACGGACGGTGGCTGCCAAGACGGATAGATTTGAATGGCAAGTTTGTGCAGTCGTCCACTGCCTTAATGCTACTTTGGAGTCATGTACTGAACAGGAAACTCAAAATTTGCAGCTGCATCCCAAATTTAAAACCCTGAGTATTCAAATGCAACCACTTACAGTGGAGGAGTATGGGGAACATGCTGCGCAGCCGGCATTAAGTTTGATTGACACTGATTTCCAGTTAATCCCCCCGTCATTCTTTAATGTGAGACAGTGGAAGGGTCCTCAAACGAATACGAGTTACGTTAAGGTCATGAGCAGCAGTGAAGAAAATCTGGTAGCTGCCAATATAAAAACTGTGGGGGTAATCCAGAGGATTTATGGGGGACGAAAGTAGATAAATTGCTAAACTGTATATAAAAGACAATTTACATTAATTAAGTATTCTAGTTTAATTAAGTTAAAAGGTAATTTTACATGATAGGTGGTATACGTTCTTTATGACCGCACATAGATCTATGTCAAAGTCTCCAAACGAGTCGGTTGAAATGACCCAAGTGGTTTTTTAACAAGGTGAAATGTTCCCATTAAATAACTTCATCACGTCTGGAATAAAAACTGCTTATTCACTTCATTCTATAGGTATATGATGACTTTGTCAAGCTGTGTAATGGATAATTTTAGACCGTAATGTAAAGCTATATTTTCGGCTATTAGACCTGGCCATATTCGGTAAATGACTTTACTATCTTAACAAGACTCAATTGTCTTAAGTTTGTTTCGTAATAAAAGCCCAATCTTTAAATCATCAATCCGCAGCATCATCTCTTCCCCTGCAATACACATAGGTACGTTATGTGCCGAGGCATGTATATAGATATATGTAGGTACATCCATCGCTGATACTAAAGTTTCAACAGCCAAGGTTCTTGATGAAGCCAATTCAATTCCAGGAATGATTGAGCTATTTTGTAATAACTATCATCTACTTGTGTCTCCCCAACAATGAATATGAACGTTCATTCCTGCATGTCCATTCATAGCCTTTTTTTGTAGCCCCTTTTTTGCAGGCAGGTAAATAAGATTTATCTATGCATCCATCTACATATCGTGTAAACACTCACCTGTTGAAATGAAAACGTGTGTGGATTATCATACCGACAGACCATACCTATGATGCACATAACATGAATGACATGAAATGTGTAAGGAACACCAAAGACCTTGTCGGCAAGGACTCTAGATTCTGACTGAGCCAGTGTTAATCACTAACATCGATTGTCCGGATTTCATGTAATTATTTGTTTCAGGCGAGGCAAGCAAAGTGTGAGCTCCAGCGTTGGCGATGAGTTCTAAAAAAGTGTGATTGTTATCGGAAAACAGAAATCTCGTAACTAACTATTCTGGAAATAAATGCACATTCTGTGAAAGTATTTTATATCTGCAGGTGAGTACTGCATTAATTATTTACATCATTTAATCGCACAGCGTTTTTATTTCCGCTCTACACACGTGCACCTCATCATTACAGCAGCACAGTTTATGATTATTCAGGCATCTAGAATTAATTTTAGCGGCTGAGGTCAATAGACAAGTAGCATTGAAATTTTGTGGTTTTAATGGCAGCATTAGCAATGCGTATAATTTTTAGGCAGGATATATCGTATCGTGGTTCGGCGGTGTACTCATTTTAGACATTTTAAGCCTTTCGGATAGGCAGATTTTCTTATTAAAAAATAAAAGCTGTCAAAACAAGTGTCTTAATATGCCTGCTCAAGTCAAGCAGAGCTACTCATTTAATTACATACAGCCCAGCCACACTCCACATGACTTACTATAGCAAGAAGTTACTTTTATATGGGTTTGTAATGGATGTGCTATGTGCTAATAAAGTAATGAAATGAGTTACCGATACCACATTCCAGAAGTCCAGAAGTAGAAAATCTTTTATCCACACCACTTCACTTAATCTTACATAAAGAGAAGTCATTCAGATTCTATCGGAGTATTTACTTGTACGAGGTTCGATATGGCTGTATGATACATGTGATACGATCGCATTGTTTTCCGATTCGTGACAGGTTACATTACGTCCGAAGACGGTAAACAGATTTGTTTGCGATGATGGAGTATGTAGTAGTGGGTGTAAAAGCAAACAAGCTTATTTGTTTGCACATACAAAAATAAGCTCAATTAGGGCACAAATTCAAATAGTCGTAAAAAGTTACCGTCTATTGCGAGTTTTTACAACAGTAGTGAAGTGTCTAGTAAAAGTAGATTATGTGGGCCACACAACATTTGTTATCGGGTAAGATAAAAAAGAACACGCATTTTACTTTGATATTGATAATAATTTCACCATCATCATCATCCTCGAATCAAATCAAGCACCTATTGATGATTTAATAACACATTGCATAGGATGATACAATTATGCAAAGTTCCAACAAGAACCTTGCCGAATCCATATTTAACTCTATTTGCCCCATTGATAGGAAAGGAACCACCTCTTTGTTAGGATAAGCAATGCCATGAAACTTTAGAAATGCATGAGTAAGGTTCAGATTTAAGTTTTTGGTAAAGAATAATTTTCTCCTGCACTGCAACCTATCCGCGTGATAAAACAGATAAAAATAAATTATATTTATTTGACCATGTGACAATGTCCGACAATGCAGTGACATGTGACATACCTACTTGAGTTATGGATGGTGTTGATTTCGGTATGCAGGTGAATTATGCTCTGCTATGCCACAAAAACATATATTTTGAGATTTGATACCCATAATTAGGTGTATCTGTATGTAGATTGGGCTTATCAATTTATGTTTTTGTATTGGATTGGGATACGGAATTTCCGTGATAAATGAAAGGGTACAGTTTTTCTCGTTCCATGCAGAGTGCCAACAAGCTGAAAAGAGTGCCAAGATGAGTTGACTAGCTAACTTCATACATGACTGGCTCTGTTGGAATTTGGGAGTACAAATTAAATTGAGTGAAGTGGATAAAATAAATAAATAAATAAATATTTGCTGGGAGGACTCATCGGTCCTTTCGTTGGAAGGGGAAAAATGGATGACTTTTGTGGATCGGTGTTTTGGGTACGTAAAGTAAAATTTAATTACATAATTGTCTTTAATGAAGTTAGCTTATTTTAAAAGGAATTTCTAACCTATAATTAAAGGATACTGACTTAACCTGGAACACCAACAATCCCGACCTAACGCCATGCTTCGAGAAAACGGTTCTGGTATGGTTTCCCTGCGGCTTCCTATGGCTCGCCTCAAGCATGGATATTTATTACAGCTACGCCAACAAATCCAGAGGGATTCCGAGGAGCCCGCTAAATGTCACAAAAGTTATACTTACCGTTCTTCTCATCATCCTAGAATTACTTATGCTGGTATGGACTGTATTTCCAATGGATAAGGGGAATTATATTTATCCGGCGGATCTGGCCTCTCCTGCCATCAAAGTTGCGACATACGTAAGTGAAAGTTATCAAAAATCGTCATTAATTGGTTGGAAGGAAAACGAGAAGGAAAATGAGATGAATATTAAGTTGTAAACGTCATTTTCCGCATCCGCAGATTTATTATATCGTCCTTCTTGGGTTATCGCTGAAGAAAGGCGTGCAGTCTTCCGGAGTCCAATATGTGTTTTGGCTGGTGATGGCCATCTGCCAAGGGATAAAATTCAGGACAACGATCGAGAACCGGTACAATGAGCCGATTGAAATCGGACCTTATATCGTGGAAATCGCGTACTTCCCTCTAGTTCTTGGGATGGTGTTCATCAATGGTTGGGCGGATGTCCGTCCAAAGTATACGATGAGCACGACTAGTAAAACAACCGAGGTTAGTTTTCCAACATTAAAATGCTCATCAAGTGACATTTTCAGGGTGGGAGTTTTATGATTAAACCTACCTATGTTCTTTTCGTTTGCAGAAACCTTGTCCCGAAGTCTACTCTTCCTACCTATCCCGTCAGCTTTTCAGTTGGTTCACCGATCTAACCTGGCGAGGCTACAGGAAGCCATTGGAATACTCTGACCTGTGGGACCTGAACCCAAATGATAAGTCCCGATCCGTCGTCCCCGAGTTTGACAAGAGTTGGACCAATGAACTTAACAAGTCTAACTTAAAACGAATGAAAAGGTCAGAGGGACAGCAGGCAACTTACAAGGAAATCAAAAATGGAGCTGGAGGCAGTAGCTCAATTCAGTTCCAAAAATCGAGGAAACTGGAAGAGCAAGAGTATGCTAGCGTCCTTCCGGCTTTGTTTGGGGCATTCGGTGGAACGTTTGTGTTTGGGGCGATCCTCAAGATCATTCCCGATTCGCTGGCGTTCGTCTCTCCGCAAATTCTTGAGTAGGTTATCAATATCCTTTCCCCAGAAACAAGTGCTCAGTATTTCATTCAAAATATTTTTTCTTCATTTTTCAGCTTGCTCATTGCTTTCACTGCAAGTGACCAAGAAACCTGGAAAGGGATTGTCTACGCTGCGCTGCTCTTCGTCAGCGCATTCTTTTCCACGATGGTCACCGTCCAATACTCCCACCGCATGTATTGCACTGGAATGCGAGTACGTACAGCCCTGATAAGTGCCATTTATCGAAAGGCCCTGCTTCTGTCGAACGCTGCAAAACGGACAAGCTCCACTGGGGAAATCGTCAATTTGATGAGTGTTGATGTAAGTCATCTTTTTAAATCCCAAGCAATTTAATTAGCCTCAAATTAACGAAGCGAGTTCTGAATGAATACTTGAATATTTTCGTTTAAGGTTCAAAGGTTTATGGACCTTATCCCCTTCGTGAATATGCTTTGGAGTGCGCCTTTCCAAATCGGTGTATCGTTGTACTTTTTATGGGGCGTCTTGGGACCATCCGCCCTAGCTGGCCTGGGCGTTATGGTCCTCCTCCTTCCAGCAAATGCATTTATTGCGGCGAAAATCCGTGCTTTGCAAATCGTCCAAATGAAGAAGAAGGATCATCGCGTTAAGCTTATGAATGAGATCCTGAATGGGATGAAGGTCCTCAAATTGTATGCTTGGGAGCCCAGCTTTGAAAATCAAATCATGAACATACGAAAGGAGGAAATTGAGATTTTGAAGAAGGCAGCTTATCTGAATGCAGTCACCTCATTCTTATGGACTTGTGCTCCTTTTTGGTCGCTCTGTTCTCTTTCGCAACTTACGTCTTGTCGAGTCCAGACAATGTTCTGGATGCACAAACTGCCTTTGTCGCCTTATCATTGTTTAACGTTATGAGTTTACCGCTGACGTTTTTGGTAAATTGATTGATAAAATGACTCGACAAATTATGTCAATAAATTATGTATTAACTAATTATAGACTCATTTCCATTTTTGTAGCCGATGATTATCGTATTTGTGGTTCAGGTACGTCAAAAAGACAAACAATTCGCAATATAACAAAATTTATTTTAAAAACCATAAGGAGAGGATTTTTTTTTGAAATTATGCAGGCTGGGGTTAGTATCAAACGACTCAACAAGTACATGAATGCTGATGAAATTGATCCGGATGCAGTTACCCATGATGAAAATGAAAGTAAGATAATGACGAGTCATTTAATTTCAGATATACAGAATTTACTTTATTGGAGAAAGTTGGCTAATTGGTTATTCGTTTTTAAAGTTGACCCCATCGTTATTGAGCATGGAACATTTGCCTGGGAGCCAGAAACGGTAACCCTCCATGACATCAGCTTAAGAATCAAGTCCGGCTCCCTGGTAGCCGTTGTTGGTTCGGTGGGATCCGGTAAATCCACGCTATTATCGGCAATGCTTGGCGAATTAGACCGTCTTAGCGGCAGGGTGAACACGAAAGGCTCCATAGCATATGTGGCTCAGCAAGCATGGATCCAAAACGCCACCCTCCGTGATAACATCCTTTTTGGAAGGCCCTACGATCCCACAAAGTATGACCGGGTTGTAGAAGCCTGCGCATTAAAGGCAGATTTTGACATATTGCCGGCCGGCGACAAGACGGAGATTGGGGAGAAGGGGATTAACTTGAGTGGAGGGCAAAAACAAAGGGTCAGTTTAGCCAGAGCGACCTACAACAACGCAGATGTTTACATGTTTGATGACCCTTTATCCGCTGTGGACAGTCACGTGGGAAAGCACATCTTTGAGAAGGTCTTGGGACCCAAGGGCGTTCTAAAAAAGAAGACTCGCGTGTTGGTAACTCACGGGATTCAATACTTGCCCAACGTTGATAACATTATCGTACTTAAGGATGGGGCCATAAGCGAAATCGGCACTTACAAAGAGCTCCTCGCAAGAAGAGGGGCGTTTGCGGAGTTCCTCCGTCAACATTTGGAGACCGCGGATGATGACATTGATGAGCTGGAAGATGCGTCCCTTCTTCAAGAGCTGGAAGGCGTTATCGGTGACATTAAAAAGATACGAAGTAAACGTCGGGCCTCCGAAACGGCTGGCTCAGAAAGCGAAGCCGCCATGAGTGATTCCGGCTTGAGGAGGCGTCCTTTGGCTAGGACCATCTCAGAAATGGAAAGACGCATTAGTAACGCCTCTTCAATTAAGTCCAGCAGAGGTAGCCAGATAGGCCAGAGTAAGCTGATTGAAAAGGAGAAGAGTGAAACGGAAAGTGTTAAAATGGCTGTCTACATGGACTACTTCCGGTCCGGAGGATGGAGATACATTATGACAACCGCGCTGATGTACTTCCTTTGCCAGGCTTTTGCTGTTGGCTCCAATTTGTTCCTATCCGATTTTACTAGTCAAACCACTGCTACCGCTTTGCCTGTCACTATTGATGAGTCTGGAACAGGCACTACCACCATGCCTATGACGGTTAGTAACGACACTGTACAAGGCGAGCCACAAGATAATACGTTGTTCTTAGGGGTGTACGGTGGACTGGGGGTAGGTCAAGCAGTGTCAATCCTGGTGGGTTCCTTTGTGATGGCGTTGGGAACGCTGAAGTCGGCCTCCAACTTACATAATAAAATGCTGCAGAGGATCTTGAGAGCTCCTTTGAGCTTTTTTGATGTGACGCCATCTGGGCGGATTGTAAATCGGTTTGCGAAAGATGTGGATGTCTGTGGTAAGGGAATTCAATAAGCCTTCTATTAAGTATCGTATTGTAACTATCTAGTGCCGATTTCTTAACTTATACTTTACATTTTTACTCTGCAATCAGACTCAACCTTACCATTCAACTTCCGACTTTGGCTCAACTCATTTTTTGGAGTTGCATCAACCATCTTTGTTATCTCGTACAGTACACCCATATTCATGGCTGTATTTGTTCCCATCAGTGTTCTCTATTATTTTGTCCAGGTACACATAAGCTACTTCCTTCTACCTCTACCAAATACGCACTCCGCGCTTTCAGCATTGCGAATCTAACTAAAATGCGCTTGGTACATTTTTTTTTAGAGATTTTACGTTTCTACCTCGAGGCAGCTAAAACGACTTGAGTCCGTTACCCGATCTCCAATTTACTCCCATTTCGAGGAGACCCTGACCGGCTCCTCGACCATCCGGGCGTACTCTCAACAAGATCGATTCATCTTGGATTCTGAAGCTAAAGTTGACCTGAACCAAATCTCATATTACCCCTCCATTGTATCAAACCGGTATGTGGACAACAAAGAAACGTCCAAACACAAACAAAATCATAAATTAACATAAAATTAATCCTAGTAAATTACTTTATGTGTAGATGGCTTCAGGTACGATTAGAAACGGTTGGGAATTGCATCATCTTCTTCGCAGCTCTGTTTGCCGTTTTAGCCCGAGAAACGATGGACTCCGGTTTGGTGGTAAGTCTCACATAAGAAGGTACTAATCAATCAATCATGTTTATGAGTAACTTGCTTCAATCTTGAATTTTTCATTTTAAAGGGTTTGTCCGTTTCCTATGCGCTGCAAATCACAATAAATCTTAACATGTTGGTTCGATGGACGTCCGATGTGGAAACTAATATCGTGGCAGTAGAACGTATGAAAGAGTATTCCGAAGTTGTTCAAGTAAGTTAAAATAATATCTATAACCTTTTATAAATTTCATTCATTAAGAATTCTAAAAAAAATGATTTAACTCGGTATGATCATTCATAGGAAGCCGACTGGGAAGCTCCAGGAAGGAAACCCCAAAAGACATGGCCAGAAAGGGGAGAAATCAAATTCGACCACTACCAAACGAGATATCGGGCCGGATTAGAATTAGTTCTGAGAAATGTGACTTGTGTCATTCAGCCTGGAGAAAAGGTGGGAATTGTGGGACGAACTGGTGCTGGTAAATCCAGCTTGACATTGGCCTTGTTCCGTATCGTCGAGGCGGCCGGGGGTTCCATTACCATTGACGGACAAACGATTTCCCGACTTGGGTTACACGATCTCCGGGGGAGGATCACGATTATCCCTCAAGATCCTGTTCTTTTCAGCGGAACCCTTCGTCTAAATTTGGATCCTTTTGAGCAGCACTCGGATGAAACTATTTGGCATGCTTTGGAACTCGCACATTTGAAAACTTTTGCTAGGTCATTGCCAGCCGGATTGGAACATGAGATTGCCGAGGGCGGCGAAAATTTAAGGTTGGAAAATGTTCATTAAACTGTGGAAAACTTCATATCTTCTTAACTAAATTTTAAGAGTTCTGTTTTGTATTTAGTGTGGGTCAGCGACAACTTGTTTGTCTGGCACGTGCCTTGCTCCGTAAAACCAAGATTTTGGTACTTGACGAAGCCACTGCAGCAGTGGATTTAGAAACTGATGACTTGATTCAACAAACGATTCGTACGGAGTTCAAAGACTCAACTGTGGTAACGATTGCCCACAGGCTGAACACAATCATGGATTCTGACAAGTAAAACATTTTTTTCCCCAATACTGTAACAGTTAAATAGTAAAATTGCTTAAATAACAAAAATTGAAACTGACAATCTTTTCTGGTTTGTTTTTTTCAGGGTTATGGTACTGGACAAGGGTGAAATTCGTGAATTCGACTCGCCTGCAAATCTTCTCAAAAATAAGGAATCAATTTTCAGCGGAATGGCAAAAGATGCCGGGCTCCAATAAAAGCTTAAAGACTCATTAAATTGGAAAGTAGTATACTTAACTTACAATAATTGTTATTATTAAGTGATATTTAGGTCAGTTATTGTGGTGACTCCATTGACAGGAGTCCAGTGGATTACGGATAATCCAATATAACGTTTCAACCAGTATTTTCGAATAATAAATATAAAGCTTGAAAATACACAACAAAAATTTTATACATGGATGATGGCTATAACTTTTGGTGCAAAATAACAAATCACTCTCACACTTTCTAAATTGCAATAATATTTTATTGTGACTTTTACTCATATTTTATATAAGTAGCAGTGTATTTAGAACTTGCAGGAAATTAAAACACAAACACGTATGTATTCATAGTCTACATTCTATTTAATGTAGATATATTTTAGCACTGGTTTAAAGCTGACGGCATCCTTTTTTAAAGCATTCGATTCATGTTAGTCTAAATAGATAATACAGAGTTTAGGTGGATCAGAGATCCTACCAAATATTAAACGTCTATTTGGTGAATCGGGAGAACTGGGATTTTAGCGCTCACCATCAACCTCATCAACTTACTGCTCTGTCAAAGACATTCACTATCATAACTTTTAATTGAACGACAATTGGTTAATAATCTCTACTAAAATTACATGGTTATTATTTCGTATTGAATTACAAAGTACTACCGTCAACTTTGTAAAAATGGCTACACCGTATCTATCAGGATAGAAAAAACAGTTGACAAGAATGATACACACACAACTGCAATGCAGTGCTCCTTTCCTCCGACCTTGACTGCAAAACGGGCAGTAGATATTTTTGTACTACACTCGCGTGATTACATTAATTAGTTTACAATTAGTGTCAGGCTACAAGTTGGCGAACGGTTATTAAATGCACAACCAAAAACACACGTTACGGCGAAGAAACAATAGCTCAATCTGGATATTCCCATAATGACTCATTTTCCTTCTTAAAATCCTTACTAAATAGATGCACATTTCCAAATCACCTTTTTCGGATTAGATCACACAACAGAGCACACATCTTTGTTAGCAATAATTAGGTTGATTATCTACACTTACAAAATACCACTCAAAACATCTTAGTCTATATTTTCTATAAATTATACTTACCTAAGTATAATGACACCTATTTATTTTCTAGAACATAATAACGTCCAACGCTAACGCGTTCATTTGGTTGATTTTTTATTGCAGAGGTTTTAATTTTAAACCCAAAATTGTTTTCTTTATTTATTTCCAGGAGTCATGATATAAATTAATGGAAAGCAACTATTCAGCGGTAGACATCGTTAGTCAGTTTTGAAAAAAAAATACTGACACCTTGTCCAGCATACTCATTTTAAATCAGATTAGCGAACAATATTAACTTAAATCATATTCTGACTTTGACATCTTATTCTTCCTAATTTTAAATATGAAAATATAACAACAGAAAATCAAAGAAAATTGAATAAAAACAAAAAGTCCTGTTTCGACTGTTCCCCAATATCACATGCAAAGTTAAAAATAAATTGTCACATCTTTCAATGATTTCTTTCTCTTTCGTAAGCACACGTCCCATGATAAATTGT
>JAQGAI010000242.1:0-23670 GCA_034696905.1 Lepidocyrtus violaceus | reverse complement strand
ATTTAACCTGGCTGACTGGCTGGCTGGCGGGGAATATTATAAGTTTAGTTTTTTTTGCCACCATCCAACCCAACCGGGATAAGTTCTATATACCTATAGACTCTTGTGTAGACACACGCACTCCTTCTTCCTGTCGCGGTATTTTACGTCATCTTCCAAACATGGCTCGGAAAAGTGGAACAAAGCGGGTTGGATGAAATCGTGGAACCCACATGCATGTTCTGCTTTACCACCGCTTCCATCACCGCGTTATCATCATCATTATCCTATCACGATCACACAATATCAGAGAATTCTGTACGGGCAAAATGAGCAAACGGGAAGAGTAGTAGTGTCAGGATGGGAACTGGAAGTTATTCGCACTTTATTCCAGACAGGTCACATCCCATAATCTCCTACATTTTAACAATATTATATGGGACTTTGGAGTTCAGAAACACTCGTAAATAATGAAGACAAAAATGGGAAGCCAGCCATGGAGGAGTTGACCGTATATATTTTAACATTTACTCCACTCCCCCCCCCTCCTCCATTTCTGAAAGTCAACCAGGGCAGGAAAGCAACTCAAAATTTGCTTAGTTAGTTATGCTATTTGCAAAATTCATACGATAACTTTGGGCACTCCTTCTCGGCTCCGGCTCCCCTCTAATCAGGACTAATCACCAGGTATAAAATATACACAAGTTTAACTTTTCCCTTTTTGAAACAAAAGAGCCAACTCTAACCCTACACTTAAAAGGGGGGGGGATACAAAGAGGATAATAGGAAGGTGTCATATTCCCATCCCAATTGGAGTCGACGTGTACATGACAAACGAGTTGATTAACTTGTACACCTTTCAATTCTGATACAAAATCGAGAGTAACTGTGCAAAAGGAGCCACACAAGAGAGTTATATTCCCTTGCGGAGCTTAACCCCTCATCATCATCATCATCATCATCACCACCACCATTATATGTAATATATAGATATCTACTTACACTATATGCTTTTACCTACATATAACTCACTTCATTTATCTGCAATTACTGACAACTCCTGGATGTCAGGTTGGAACTTTCTGCCAAGTTTCGACAGTTCAAAAACTCTTTTTGAGTTAGTCACTGTCTCTTCCTCCTCTCTTCTTCCCTTCTCGGTTTGATTCCCAACACACTGTTCCTCTTTGTTACATTTTTTTTTCTGGAACAAGTATGCTCTGGAACAGTTTGCTAACTTGTAAAATCCAGTTGGAAACCGAATCCCCCCAGCCAGATCTCAATTTATTCGGAATGGCGAAATCTGATAATGATGATAATGATCATCGTCCTCATCCTCTCTATTTTTTCCACAAAATCTTTGGGGAAATCCGACAAAGAGCGGCTAAAATTGAGTTAACACATTTTGCTCATTTACTTACTTACCCACTCACTCACTCTGCTCACCTGCCTGCACATAAATTATTTCCCTCGTGACAGAGAACGCTGCTTCCTCAACTTTTTTATGTGTCTTGTCACTACGGATGATTACATACAGTGGGTTAGTGTTAATGATCCGTGTTGTCATGTCCACACACTTACTTATTTCATTTCAGTCCTTTTCTGCACTTGTCTTGTCTTTTTTAACTGCGGAATTGTAACATCCACGCAGTAAAGTTTTTGCTGTTGTTTTACCTCGTCATCATGACGGCTGTGATCATCCCCCATCCATTGTTTACTTCCCGTGTTGCTCAAAAATCAGTTTCATTTTCTAGACACATAAATATGCATACATCTATCTACCTATCCCTATATCTTATAGTCTCCCCTCCATAATTATACTTTACTCGACAATTCCATTGTTGTTCTGTCATTTTTTTGTTCCGTCTCCCATCAGACAATCATCATCATAAAGGCAGGATGTGAGCACATGGGTGCATGTTTTATGAGCAGGGATTTGTTTTTGTTCAACTAACTAATTACATTGCCAAAGGAGGAGGAACAAACGCAAAAGAAATACAGATATTTATTTCACGTCGTTTTACATTCTGTTCTACACACATTTGAACAAGGAGTACGTGAGGATATAAAACATGACAATAATCTCTTTTTTTCGCGAGGGATTGCTAATGAAATTACAGTCGGCGGACATACCTAGTATGACATGGCACGGTGGAAGTTACACGGATTTCTTCCAATCGCTTCGAAGAAGATGGTACTCATCTTCAGTCTTCTGAAATTATTTTGCAAACAAAAATCCCTCAATTTGAAAAAAATAAGCCAGTCTAATTTCGATTTTGAACGCATAATGCGACTCTCTTTCATGTATGTATTTGCATATGATTTTTTTAAACAGAAAAACTTATTATTTCCCCGAAAAAAAATATTTGGTCGAATCTCATAGTCAGTCCGTCAATAGTTTTTAGGCGACATCCAACTCTATCCTGTTGACAGTAACATAAAATGGTAGCCACTACTTCAGACCCATTCTTACTCTTATCGTTAAGGCCATTATTAGAGCACAAAGAAAAACGAATGGGAATGCACTTGCTGTAAAATAAACATTTTTTGTATCGTGCTCTGGCAAAAAATGGGATTAAAAAAATACACACACAACAGCTTCAACAATGAAAAATTATTGTATGTATATTGTTGTGAGTATATATGAAAAAGGTATGCACATGATATAAACTCTTTTTTAATGAACATAGATACATACCTATATTAAACTTTTTGTTGGATTCCTCCCACAACTTGAATAAAATGTATGCAGATATGATCATCGACTCTGCGTAAATATGAATTATGATTGTATTCGTATTCATATTAATATTCGTAAAAAAAGTTGTAAGTAGAGTCAAAAATTCTCATAAAGTGGGATCACTTGGGTGGAAACTGTGTAAACAGCCTACACTCTCACAATCAGAATCAGACTCACTCATATGGCGGCAGCGTAAGGTTGAAAAAAAAAACGTTAATGATTTACGGTAGCTGGGTACTTGGCTTACTCGTGAGAATGCATTTTTTTGCTGAATTTTTATTTATTTTGAAAAAATGGTAAGTCGTGGAGGAGGATAGTAATGAAATGATTGTTCTTGGGATTTAGTTGGTTTCCCTTTCCGTCAACAGTTCATTTTCCTTTCTTTCATTCATCCATTCAGTCATTCCACTTTGTTTGCATAGCAGCAGCAGCCCTCCAGCTTTGTAAATCAGTGTGTATTGTTTGACTTTGACAGAAGGATTTTCTTCTTGTGAAGAAAGCCAGTTGTCGACTTTAATTTTCTTGATTTAATTCAAACTGAGAAAAATATGGTTAAAAAAGAAAATTCTGAGTAACGTTTTGAATCGGAAAAAGAGAATCAAGTTTAGCAAAGGGACCATCTTCATTATCCCTCATCATCATCAACAATGGTTTTATGCTCATGTTGTTGGGTGGATGATGATGATATGGATCCCTTTTTGTTCTGCACCAAATAGCTTGAGAGCAACAATGAAAACTTATAGCAGCGTGATATGATATGATAATGATGTTGATAAACAAACGCCAATTGATGTAGGGTAGTAAGAGTACGCATATGAGTACGTGTTCAGCACGCAACGCCACTTACTTTAGCTGAACAGAAGGAAAAGAAACTGCAGCAGCAGCTATTATTATCATATCATTATCCCCATCAAAACACCAGCGTGAACTTATTTTTTCACTGTTTTTTTTTCACTAAAAAAATAAAAATGCGAGTGAATCTCGCAAAAAATTGAGCCGAGCTGTCTCCTCTTCATTATCGAAAGTGTTATTTTTAAACATCCACTGAGACTTCTGTGAAGTTAATGACTGACATTTTGAAATCGGTGACACTCCTTCTAAAATTGGGAGAAATTGGATCATCAGTTAAGAAGGAGCTAATTTTGGGTGGAGAATTACCAGAGGGATGCCGATGGTGACTGGGATGGGTTTTCTTACAGGGGAACTGGCAAATAATGAGGGATTGGATTTCATAGAGCATTGTTGAAGCAATAAATCCACGCCTTAAGTTATTATTATATGGCACGTTGTTGTCGATGTCGGTGATCCGTCAGTAATTATACTCAATTACCGTTATGCAGTTTCTCCGCGCATCATTTCCTAAATCTGCAGAAGCGACAGCGGGAATAATTTTTAATTTGTCGATTTCCTCATTTAAAAATGGTGGCCAGGCGGGCGTCTGTCTTCATTTTTATATTAAATTATGTATTTATTTATGAAAATTATGGTATATTACAGGACAATCACGATCCGTAAATTTGGTAATTATTGACTATTTATATTTGGATTGACAGTCTTGGATTTAAAATGTGAAAACTGATGCAATCGGCCAACACCCTCCAATGATAATTATAGACAAAGCGTTTAATAAAACTATTATCTGTAACTATCTTTTTGTATTGGAAAAAGAGGATTGGAATTCGCCACAAAAAAGGGTTGTGGCTGGCTGTATCATTCTGTGTCACACATTTCATCTAACTTCATCCCATCTCATCTTGAGAGTAAATCTTGCTCTGTCAGTTTTATTATCCGCCGCACGTTACTCCGCTCTAGTTACAGTTTCATCACACGAAAAAGTCAATTTTACCCTAATTTATTGTGCAATTAAGTAATGTCCGTCTAGAAAATTGTTATGCGCTTGTATGGCTCATATTTTTCGACTGCGAGTTTAGTCCACGTCCATCCATACCTATCAATCTAGATTGAGCAAAGTGAAAGGATTCCCAGTCAATCAGAAAACTGATTAAAATAGATTTTGGGTTTCGTTGTTTTTCTCTCTCTCTCTCTCTCTCTCGGTATCTATTTTAGTCTTGACGTCGTCGTCGCCTCCTTGCATATTAGTCAGTCAAGAAGAAGAGAGAACGTCCAACGTCAACTTAGTTGTCGTATCAACGGAGCAGTAAAATCAATTTCATTTTGTGAGCATATATGGACGCTAATAAAAAAAACGAGAATGTGTAATGTACACGGCCTTATCCACTGATTTGCGGTGGGGCTCTGCAAAAAAACTGCATCATTTTGATTGTCATTCCGTTCGTTCGTTCAGTTAGACTAGATCCGTATCAGCATCTTTGTTGCTGCTGCTGCTCCACAGTTTTATGAACCAAAAAAAGTGAATCTTATTTGTTTTTTTATTCTTTCTTTTTCTTCCCCTCTCAATCCAATAATCCCATATCGTGTGGCTCTTTTTTTGCTCCTCGCAATTTTTTTTTTACTGCCATTCTACTCTAGTTGCAAGCATTGAGAAAAAAAACGTGATTAATACGTACGTATGGGATATGAAAGGGGAAGATATATAGATTGGTGAAGAAAAAAAACCAGAGGGAAAAAAGTAGGTCATTCAGGAATGAAATTTACGATTTCGCCATTCATTCTATTTTCTTTCCTTTTTTTGCTGAAGTCAGTTGTCAATATCTTGATATATAGACTGATGTAGACGCATTGATCATGGGAGGAATGTAGAAACGAATGAAGTTATGTACCTAATTATGCGACATCTTAATTGTAGCAGAAATTCAAAAATTGTAAATATATTTCTTTTTTTATTAAGCAAAAAGCATTGTCCTTTTTTAATCCGATATAATAATGTGAGTCGCTGTTTTATGCAGAATATGTTATTGACAGCTCTAGCTGACATTCATTTATCATCCTGGTTAAAACGATTTTTTTTCTTCTGTGAATTGATATGGATGTAGAATAATCGTCTTAGTAGCCACCTTCTTCTTGCTTTGTTTTTTTTTCACACCCAACTCATAAGCCATTCTCTTAAATGTCTTTGTACTTTTTCAGCTAATGAACTAAAAAAAGAGTTTCCCTTTCATTTCCTTTTCTCTCCTCCGCCAGTTGAGGTTTGATTTCCATTTCAATCATCATCATCCACTCATCAGTTGGATTTTACATGGATGTGAACAGATTAAATATATGTACATACATAGGTAGGTACATCATGCTATAATTTTTGCCACTGGCGTTTTGTTTTTGCAGCTGCTGCACTCTTGTTGTCACTGCACTGCAGGAGGACTTGCATTTGCATTGAGTTGTGTAGTGACTTCCTCTTATCAAGCCAGAGCTGCTGCAGCTTCCTTGCATCACGTTATTTTTTTTTAATTTTCTTATGAATATCATGATAGGGGTGAGTAGACTCACGGGTAGGATATTTAATGATGGGACCCTGCCAGTAATGAATATTTCTCTTCATATTTCGATTTCTTTTAAAGGTGAACATTTTTTCCATTGTTGATTTATATCCCTACTTATCTATGTATACAAAGGATGTAGATGTAGAAGTATTTACATATATATCTAACTGCTGCAATTAGCATAAATTTTTCTCATGTAATTGAGTTCACCCCGGGCATATGTACAGAAGCCTTTCTATTTGTATCGTATTCTGATCCAACCGTAGCTAATAATTAGTAATGTTATTTCAGATTTGATGATGATGACTTTTACATGCTCTAAAACAATGGAATTGTGATAATACTTAAAATAAAATGAGAGCGTGAATTTTGGCCGGGGAATGAAAACCAGATCGGGATGTTTTCCTTTCGCTCCGTGTTTCGAAATCAAATCATCTGATTAAATTGGCATAGAGTGAAACGTAAGCGCTTGTCGAGTACGTATTTCATGCTTTCTATTTTCTTGGTTAAGCTGGCTTCAATTCTGTTAGAAATGTATCCGGATCCTGAAGGGAAACAAAATATTTTTCAGGATTCTCATTTTTTTTTTTTTACAAAAAGCCATAGATTTAGCGTATGGAACGTGGCTTTGGTTGTTTTCCGGTTACTACAAATGTAATATCCAAGCTTATGATCATTTTATTCACAAGGATGTCGTAACCAAGGTCGAAGCTTACGCAGAACAGCATATTTACATATTATGACGACCGTATCCATAAAGAAGAGTAGCCGATAGTCAATCGGATTATAAAAAAATTCAACGAGTCGACAAAAAATTAATGTAAATTCCAATCCTATATGTTAGCTCGCTGACTCTCTCTGGAATAAAAAGCAAGCCAAGTCAATGCAAACCGTGAACAAAAGCAAGCTGACCGTCGCGTGGTCACGGTCAGGAGGGGAGTGTGGTGCAGCGAGTAGATGAATAGATGTATTCACTTGTTTGTCTAAAAATAACAAATAGGAAATGTTTGTATCATCTAGTTTATATATCAATTCAGATTGGAATTTTTGCTGAAAGTAAATTATATTCATTTGCCATGCCTCCCAGCTTAGAGATTTGTAGTCATTCGGCTTCCTAAAAATGATAATGGGCGTTGGAAAAAAAAACTTTAAAACATGCGGATACTTTATAATAATAACAACCCTATCAATTTTCCTATAAAAATTTTGTGGAATGAGTAAAATAACGCCTAAAATGTTGTTGGATGTCCATAATCACTGCTGCAAACTGTGATATTGGTAGCTTCTTAACCTATTTTGGATTTTATCAGTAAAGGAGATTGATTGTCTTTGTCACGTACATCGTCTTTCATCTTTCCAATATGGGCGTGTGAATGAATGAAAATGGCAGAGAACTTTTTGCTAATAGTCTTGATCTACCTTTATTCGTTACAGATATTTTTTTCGAGATCTTTACCGTTTTGAATGGACTTAGTTACTTATACTACTTCCTTCTTTCTTACACTTTGTCTCTTTTTTTCTCGTAACATTCATTAGTATTATCTTCATTTTCTTCAAGAGCATCTCCACCTCCCCAACTAGTAGGTAATTTTACTTTTATTTTGAAGAGTTGCACCATTTTCCACCCCCTTTGGGATAGGACATGAACATCGACATAATGAAGAAAAAAAAATTGGGCAAAATTTTTGTTGTTGAAAGAATGTGAAGCAAAATTATAATATAAACAGTGTCCACTACTAACCCACTTGCAAATCCCAAAGGCATTTTGCTTTGCTTGCTTAAAACTCCTGTCCTCCTGTCTGTTTCTGACTGCTCTAGACGACAGCTTCACCTGTCAACTTCCACCCTATCAGCCAATGACAATAAATTATTGTGCTGTGGATGCACTACACATTGAAATTGCTTGGGATGGATGGATACAGCCAATGCATATTTCTTGCTCTCGACATATTTAATTTTTTTGCATAAAAAAAATGTTCATCTTTTTTAAGATAAGGAATATCACCCTTTAAGTTTATATGTATTCTTTAAGCATCGTATTATCATCATCGTCATTAACAATGAAAAAAAATGGAATCGAGTGTTTAGTACCATTGAGTATTTACTCATCCAGGAAATGATGGTGGATTGTGTCCCAGCTCAATAGCATCAGTATTGTTATCTTGTGACAAGCTCTTTTTTACACTTCTCCTTTCTGACCACAATCCATTCATTCATGTAATCCCCCAAGCTGAATAAAAAAAGTACGTAACATTGTCCCATACACACTCACAGTCATATAGATAGCCTAATAGCCTTACCAACAATGGGACTATGATCTTCATCGACATATGTATCCCCATCACACACACACACTCACCTGTTGTCTGTCTTATCATACGCCACTACACAGCATCATCACTACCTTCTATTTATAAATTGACGTTTGGTTTGTTCAGCAGAGAGCTCAAGAAATAAAATAAAAATCTTCATATAAGCAAATAGTCTATATTTGACTCCTCAAGCCATTACCACCTCCTTCAAGCCCTGCAAAACACGAATAAAATTAAGCTGGCGCTGCTGATGGGGCAATTGTTGTCGTGTCTCCAATCTCCAATCCAAACATGCATTAAAAAGGGTAACCAACTAATATTGTGTGGTTTGTTATTGCAGGAGGGATGCATGAAGGGGTAGAAGAAAAAATGGGACGACGATGTCGACGTTCAACGTTTACTTTTCTTTTACCTCTTTGCTTCCCTGTCCGTTTATTGCGTTATACGATGATATGATGAAATATCATAATAATAATGGCTCGCATTATTTTCTGCATAAAAAACATTATAAATGAACAGCATTATAAACATGACGATGATGATGGTGATAGTGATAGATGATCATTTTACGTTTTATATTTGTAAAAACGTAGATACAGTTCAATGCAATGCAGTGCACAGACCATGCCAATATTAACGACCAGGCCCATCGTAATAATAACAATGGACGGAGATGCTATTTTCATATCATATTAATTCACATTGCTTCTCAGCAAAATAATATAGTGTTTGTCAACCCCCTCAACTTATACCTTTAACCTGACCTAGCTACATTTGACTTCTTCTTATAGCGTATTTATTGCACGCAATATCCCATGCAGGCTGACAATCACACAAACGTGATACGATATTATCATGGTGGTCTATGATAGTTTGTCTCTTATCATGTGTCATGTGCAAAATATTTTCTGTTCTGCATGGGGATTAGTAGGGATAGGGGAATTGAAAGGTCTCCTCTCTTGATTAGGGCTTTGAGGATGACATAGACCTGCCTCATGCCTTCTTCCCCATCCCCCATGAAAATGGCTTTTAAAAGTCGCAGTTTATTACAGTCAACAAGATGGATAATATTGTGCAGTCAAGTCAAAAGACTGATGTTGACGTTGACTACCCCATCAGGTATGATGCTATTCCTCCATCAATAACAATCATATTGCCAGTCATAACCATAAAAAACCATAAAGTTCACAAAGAACTTTGCTCTCTTCCCTCTCATTCCTATTGATACTTATTTTTTCCCCTGTGTAGTGCAGTGCAATAATAAGGATCATTGTTTCTTTTGGTGGAAACAAAAATGACTTGCCACAGTCATGTCATGATATCAAATTAACTTTTTATAGTGGCATATCAGACAATCAAGGAAATACAAAAGAAAGAGAAAAAAAAACGTTGTTATTTTTATAAAGTACGAATATAATATCGAATGCTGGTGATGACGCGTTGGCTTCACTTCAGTATCAAACTGATACTTTGTACAAAACTAATAATACATGGACTTGAATCAAGTAGGAGTAGTAGCTTCTTGTAGTCCCGTTTTTATACCTTTTTGATTTTGACGATTAAAGAGAGGTCTTAAAAGAAAAAAAAGGAATATATGTTTTTATTATTATCACTTCACTTTTCATGTCAGGCAGGAATAAGAAGGGGCTAATTTTTTTTCGCGTTCCTAAAGGATCATTACCCTTCAGTAACAATGGAAGCCAATTGATAACATTTTTTTGTTGTTAATTGGTTGAAGATAACAAAACAAATGATATGATATGATAATAATAATAATAACACGTTGGTTTTTATATTCGAACGAAGTGGTGAACAAATTATTTTGTTAGCTTGACTTTGAGCTAATTTTCCACAGTGGCTTAAGCCCGTTGCAAAAAAAATAACAGTTCATTTGCCAACTTCTTCTCGTTTACAGCTTTGTAATGCTGATTAGAATGAAATGAAAATGAATAATAATAATAATAAATTATTATGATGATGATGTTTTTCTCAAGTGTGGAGATACGGTTGGGGTGCCATGCCCCTATCATATCATTCCATATATCACCGTAGTGAAAATGAGGTACGCGTGTGTGTACGGTTGGGTCACTGGACTTGTGAAGTTGAAGAGAGAAAGAAATATCGGTATCTATCTGTCTTCCTTTCATCATCATCACATTCACATCATCACAATTGTGAAATGGCTTTCACTCGAGATTTTTTTTTTCATTTGAAGTCGTGTGATTTGATCTGCGTAAATGGGAGCATAAGGAACTGAATAGATAGCAGACCAACAGACTCCGCTGTCATGTTTTAGTATTCCCCTACAAGTCCACACTTGAATTATTTCGATTGTGCGTGGAATGTGCCTGCGAAATTTTTTATTACGTGTTGGGCCCATGTTTTGATATTATGTCGTTGGCTCCTCTTAGCCATCGCATCCCCTCCCTCCCATTTTCAAAGTGCGGATAGGTGAGAAGAGGATAGACAGAGAGAGCTTCACAGTGAGTAGCAATGTACTTGATAGCAACCTGTGCAAGGAAACTCACAAACCTAAGCTGGCGGAAAACTCTTGGCAAAAGAGTATAATGAACCCACTTGGTATTCACATTTCACATCCAACAACCAACCACCACCACCACCTCTCAAGAACGAATGGATGGATGGATGAATGATCCAGCAGAAGAGGAAGAAAACATGATCATTACATAACTGCTTCCTTGCAGCAGCCGGCGCCGCCGGAGAGGTAAAAACGGAAGGAAAAAAGTCCAAGTCGAGACAGACGTACGCAAAAATTCCTTTCCTCCTTGTCCTTTCCTCTCTATTCAAATAAAAAAAACTTCCTTTTACGTTTTCGTCATCATCATCATCGGCCATTCTTTAAATCCTCCTTCTCTTCCCCCTGACAAAAAAACATATTCTAAAGCTTGATGATGAGAGCAAAACAAGAAGAAAAATTCAAAAGGAACGCTTCCCCATCCAAATTGGCATTAGATTACAAAGCAGCAGTGCCAGGACTCCTACAGGAAGGGAAACAGGGATAGAAATGGAAGTCAATGAAATAAATACGTGTGCCATAGCTAAAAGCCTATATGGCCGAAAGCAAAGCAAATGGGAGCGTTATTTTTTTCAGTCAACTCCACATCGCAATCCTCCTCATCATCATGATAAGTATTCAAAGCAGGCATTTCCCAGCCTCCAGCGAAAGGCAAGCAAGTAAAAAAAATGTTTTAACTCACTTGTTTTTACACAACAGCGAGCAGCATTTTCCATTTCTCCTCCACTTCCACACTGACTCCAACTAACGTTATTTTACTTTCCACAAAAGGAAGTTCCCGGAGTCATCATCATTGCAATGTAAAGCAACGACTAGACTCGGTGAAGGTAATAACTATATGTGCGTAATTTTTATGAGAGTTGGAATGTCCTCTTTTTTTGGCAGAGTCGAATCCCAGAAATGAGTTGTATTTTTTGTTTGAAACTAGATTTCGTTTTCATATCGGAATCGGACGAGAGGAAGATGGGAAACGAGTACTAATAATCTTTTTTTAATGTTCAATTATGGAAGGAGTCAGATGTTCATAATGATATCATACGTCTTTTTACCTGCTGCAGTGAACAGTATGTTTTTTTTTCTCTGCTTCTTCCAGTCTACATATTTAGACAATCTGATAGACTTTCCTTTTTTTACCCAGCTTTTCACTTTTTCGGGTTGGTAGGGTTCTCTGTCGTTTTTGGATCTGGTAAAATGCTTATGAAGTCCTATATTTTCTTCCGCTTTCTGACGGGCAACGTAATTTGTTCACCTTTTGGCGCGATAATGGACTTCCCATTGCCTATATTTTTTAGTTGGGAATTAAGTACTTTTTAATGATTTTTTTATTGGGCTACATATATGGGAATGAGGAGGTTTTTTTTGCTTCACTTTTAACCTGTGGGGAGGAACTGGAAGTGTTTTTTATTTGTCGCATGCGAGCATTTTGTTCTTCTTTCAATTATACATCTAAGGCTGTTGTTACATGAACTGAGAACTGAAGGCTCACAGACTAATGAGGAGCGTTGTCAAGAAAATTCAGACGTTAAGTTAAGGCTGTATCACAAAAAAATTGTGCAGGTTCTCCTTTGCATTTTTGCAAATAAAAGGAAGGAGGGAAGTAATTTTTGCAACTTGGTCGTGCTGCTTCAGTTTTCTTCTTCCACTACTTCTATTATTGATTGGAGTCTGGTGCAGCAAAAGAGAGAGAAAAGCATGTGCGCAGTTTGGAAAATTAATGACTTTAGAATTGAGTCATGATCATCGTTATGTCGCCGTTGAAGTAAAAAAAAATGAACGATAAATTCAAAATGAATTGGAAATTAATAATTAAGCTGTGATCTTCTATCAGAGTCACTACGTGATGGCATTGGTTGTAAAGGCCCATAATAACGTAACCAGTGTAGCACAGTTTACAATCTGATGTCTTAACATATAGCAAAATTTGTTTTGATAAATTTTGAGAGTCTTAACACGTCCACGTAGACCCAGCTGGTTATCCTAATGCCCATTTAACTTTTCTTTATTAATTTAGCCTCTGCGCCTGCAGTCTGCGTGCATGTCCTCGTCATAATCTTTTTTTTTAACTTAATATGGTAACCGGTCATCAAACTCATTTTTTTCGTGCGAAGAATTCGAAATCGAAAGGAAAAGTGTATTGATTATATACTCATCCCATTAAAATATTAAGACCTGGCTAAATATTGGCTCATGTCACGAGGAGGATGACGATGATGATGAAACATGATTCATCGTCTCCACTCGACATCCTCATGACATAAAAGAGGTGTAGGTACGCTGCTCTTTGAGTGTGTCTTGTCTTGTTTGACTTGATGTCATTACCTCATCTGTCTATCATTATCACAATCAGGATGATGATAATAATAACAATCTATTGACAATGGGAAGACAAGGAGCTCGAAAAGAAATGCGAAAGGGAAATGAGAGGAGAGCACGACATTAACTGCCGCCACAGCCTTAATTTTAATGAAGCATCCTCCTCCTCACAGTGAAAAGTTAATTGGGAGGATATCTATGCATTTATTATTGTTAGCGGAGGGAAAAAATTGCAGTCCTTTCCTTCCGACTAGTTTACATCCCTTCAGCAGATAATATTGCATCAACTTCATATTCACCATTTTCTCTTGAGTCTTCACTCACCAGAATAATAGTGAAGTTTATGAAAGGGGCTCGGCTCGCTCCTCTAAAAACTTCAGTTTCATTATCATGATCCCCATCATCATATCATCTACACCACTACCATTCATGAAAAATGATGAGATGAAGTCACTCAACATCATCATCATCCCTTCCCATATTAAACTTATTGTTGGCAGTTTCATAATAAGATGAAATGGTTGACATAGCGACACAGATCTATAGAATTTTTTTTTTGATTTTACATCAGCTCATTACTTCCTTTATATCACTTCTTCTTCTTCATCTTCTTATCCATCAACCTACCTAATTGAGTTTAGGGGGAAAAGTGAGTGTTGTGTCGTGAGGCGGATAATCCAATGAAATTTCAGCTTTCATCTTTTACTGGCTGGGCTTGGCTGGCGTGAAATTATGAAATGTAATTGAAACAGGGCTGAAAGCTAAAAAAAGCTAGATATGAGTCTTTTCTCTTTTAGGATGGGTTTGTCTTAGTCTTTACTCTTGCTAATAAATTAATGATTAATTTGATACTGCGAGACAGAAACAATTCTAGAAAAAAATTCTTTTTTGAGATGAGGGGCGGTGTTGTGACTTTATTGTCATATTTGGCATAGGTAAATCCCAGTTTCTCTCTCCCCCTCCCCCAAACTTTCGGAAGTCAATATTAAGTGCGATTTTTTTAAGCCTAAAATTAAGAAGCTTTCACGAATACTCCACTGCCATTATTTTGTCATGGAAGGAGAAAAAAATGGATAAACTCACTCGAAAAGACTTTTCTTTGTGCAGAATGGCAATCTCATTTAATATCCCAAACTGAATCAAATATATTTCATTCCATTCATTTCCCAGAACTTAATTATATTTTTGGGGGGATCCCGTATCAAATCAGTTTCAGCATCACCGTCGCCATCATGGATTCAGTGACGAAACAAAGGGGATGATGTAAAACGCGACGAGATTTTAATTACTTTTGAGGTCCTTATAAGCACACAAGTTTGGCTTAATTATTCTCAGTCAGCTCTCTTATTCCATGAATGACTTGTGTGTCTGTGGTTGTTCCCCACGCAACCTAACTGTTCTATATCCCTTTCTTTGCTCCAATGCAACAACCCAATTTTTCAACTGCCGCAGACCGCAAAGTGTGAAGTAAATTTGAAGGAATAGGCATAGGTACGTATAAATTTAAAGTGGAGGTGGTGGAGCAATGGCGGTTTAACATATGCACCACCACCTTTAGAGCTTGACGCTTGGTATAATATGGCATGTCACATAATCATAGCATGACAAAATGTGCGCTTTCATGTATAAGGTAGTAAGCACTTTCAATGTTCGCCAACCTCTGCTCCTCCTTCTCATACGGAGGTGTAAAATGGTCTAAAAATTCACTTTTATTAGAAGTGGGCTTTGGCTTCAGACTTGACGAAAGGCTCATTGTCATGCTTTGTTGATATTCAGGTGATAAACAAAAATTAATGATGATGATGAAGAACAGTCCATTCTCAATCAGAATAGAATAGACATAAAACCGAGCGTTTCCAAATTTGGATTCCTTTTTATACTGCAAGATTTCCTAATTTTGCAAGTCGTCCTGACCGACAGAGGGATCCCATATGTATATATTTAAGTGCTGCTGGAAGGAAACCGCTTTGTTTTATTTATAACTTCACACTAGGTGGTCAGTGATGCAAGATCTCCTAAACAAATATGATTCGTGGTGAAGGACTTGCATTCACGGTTTATAAAAATGCGTTTAACGAGCCCATGCACTGTCTGACATTTGAAATTGCATCCCCTTTTGAAATCCTCTTTCTTCATCTTCCCTTCTTTTTCTTTTACTGTCGCGTTTCTGGCAAATTGTGCAATTATTTGGAAAGTTTCGTTGCACTACTCTTACCGGTAGGACGACGCTGACTATGAATTTATTAATCGATTTACGAGTTTGAGAAACCGCTCCCCGATCATAATTAATTACAGTCTTAAAATGGTCAACACTTCTACTCTCACAGATTTCAATGATACTCATCCATTCATCAAACATTTGTCTTCCTTCTTCCACATTCCCTTGTCAGAATTCTCGCTCACTTCTGTTGCAAATAATTCATCAAACGCTTCCCTCTTTTAATTACAACATAATAATTATTATTGCAATCAGGATGTGATGCTTCACACTTGCAAACTGCTTTTCAAACACCTGCAAAAACCAATCCTAATTAGTAGCTTATCATGAAAGGCATTAAAATTCGTAAACACAAAGAGGATTAAAAAGGTATATCAGGCACTGAAATACAATCAAATTCATTTTTTTCCTGATTGCTCATGCCTTACTTAACATTGCTGTAGAGAGCTACCATAAGTTTTGCAAATTATTCATTAGGAATTAGCCATGGTTCAACTTTAAACAGTTGGTCTTTCGTTATGCCTCTTTACAAAAAAAAAGTGAAATTGAAATATTATTTCATTTGAAAAAGTACTTTCATCCATCTTGTTTCCCATTTGTAGCCACCAAACATGCCAAATGATAAGCACGCAATTTTTTTTCTCTATCCCTCCCATTTGTATTAATTATGTGTAAACTACCTTACGGAACTAGCTTCGCGTAAATTATTTAACAAAAATTGACATAAGAAGTTTAATAGCCCTCACGAGTGCATACATGATCATTGCTTAATTTCTTCCTAACAAAAAGTAAATGAACAGGTGAAAATTGGTCAATAAGTTACATTACCATATTTGACATCAGCTTGCTTTAAAAATTTGCACAAAGTTTAAATGCATGCGATGCTAGGGTCATATATCATTTTTAAATTATGTATAGCTTTCATCATAAACCACTTGACTTATTTATGTATATGGCGCACTGTCAATATTATCTGTGTTGGTGTGGATTTTCCCCATTGTTTTATACCGTGGCGGATTTTCCTATGCCGCTCAATGAAAGACAATTCAAGCAACTTACTCATCGATCCAGAAAATTGGTATCCATTTTTAATTTGGTGAGATATCTATTTTTATTCAAAGAGATGCAAAAACTATATCGTTACCTAATACGCAGCCAATTTAATAATCATGTTTCCCAAACAACGCATGTAATAAAGAGAATTAGGTGTGGTATTTTTTCCCAATGATTTTATTGCTGTAGAAAATTTTTAAAATATGTTTTTTTTTTCTTGGGGGGAAGGAAGGGGCATTTATGACTTGATTTTTTAAAGGATACTGTTTTTTGTCAGTAAAACAGTTTATGCACGCGGGGTTTGGTTACAAGTGCGTTGGTGGTGGTGGGGTACCACCACACCAACGAAATGGGATTTCGTAATTGTTTTGAAGTTTTATTATGATGGTTTTTATTATTATTTTCGTTTTATTGCTAATCTTTCAGGAATTGGTTGAAAGGTACCGACTAATTTTTTTGTGTAAAACTAATCATAAGTTTGTGTTGTTTTTGCTCGTTACGTTCATTCCGTAAATTAATTTCTGGTTGAAAATGTTGAGTTGGTCCAATTTTATTCCTCCTTTTGAAACAGTTGCAAAAAAATTAGCATTTGCGTAAGCAAAACTTGGTTAATTGAATTGAATTACGGAAGTATTTGATGTTGAATGGAATGACTCCATAAAAAACGCCATTTAAACCAGGTGACACAGACACTCCATCAAGTAATTTATTAGATTATGAACTTTTAAGATTCAATTATGAATTTAGAGTTGAGTTGGATTGGATTACCTAAACAGCATAAAAAAGCAGTCATAGACGCCATCATCATCAGTATCAGTCCAGGAAGTTTTCCATGTCTTGAGATTTGACACAGGAGTATAACGATGAGCCAAGACAAGAAAAAAACTGCTCTTCTTTGTAAAATAATTTTTTCCCCTCGTGGCCTGTAAAAAATTGGAGCTGAAGTTTGGAAAACGCCTTAGCTATTGTTTTACTATTGTGTGAGGACTGGACTGGCCACATGGCTATCACATGCTTGGTCATCATCTTTTGAGTTGCTCAGTGTCATCATCATCAAAAAATTGTTGCTGTAGACAAGCTAGCCAATAAAATGACTTAAATTGTTTTAGTGAACCAGAGTGCTTGGCTAACAACTACATGAACCGATTAAGTAAAGTTGCTTGTCTCAAGCGTGAAATTAGATGATGTGATGAGATGAGGATGGATGGATGGAATGGTTGTTATGAAAATGCTAAATCGAGTGAAGAATCCAATTAAGCTTATCATCATGCCAGAGAGGAGGATATTGATTTTTTTTAGGCAAAAGCCAAAGGGTTGCAGTAGATTACAGTTTTATATGTACATATAATGAGGATGATGGCGGTGATGATGATGATGAGGGTGAAAAATGATTGACACATTATACAACCCAATAACTCCTTATACATAAAAACGTGTGACTATTCACATAAAACTGGGGATGTGAGCTGACTACAAACAAGCAAACTAATTTAATTAAGATGTGTAGTCAACTCTCAACAAGAGCGCAGCAGACTATTTTTAGCATAAGCATAGGTTAATTAGTAACCACATTTTAAGCGTTCCTTCGTAGTAGGTATGTACATACCTTAAACATCTTCACAGTGAAGTAGCAAATAAGCCATTTTTTTTTTGCTTTGAGATATAATTACAAATCGTAAAGGTTACTTCGGCTAATAGAAGATAATTATATGTAAAGCTAATTTTTGTTGAGAGCCTTAACCTGTATCAGAAATTTTGTTGTTGTAGTTTGTAGCACGTCATCCATAATATTGTATTTATTGATGGGGTTTAGTTTGCTGGTGACTGTTGTTGAATGAATGCATGCAAAAAACATGATAGGGTGATGATGATAATGATGATGATGATGGGGATGAATTGATGAGCAACAGCGGCACAAATTAAAGGCAACAGGTATGCAAGGACTTTCAGTTTCACTTCAGCTTGGAGGCCTTTGTATCTACCCCAGACGGATTTTGTTTTACCTATTTTCATTCTATTTTGTTTTATTATCATTTATATTATTATCATGATTAAATGGTAAATAGGTAATAAGAAATAATGAGTAAAATAAAAAAAGACCTATCTTCGCTAGTTAGTTAGTTATGATTGGAATTGAACTCATTCATTCATTTATTTCAAATATCCACTTTTATGTTCATTAAAAAATAATACCTAATCTCAAGTCTTAAAATACTTAAACATCTTCATAAGTTCAGAGCCGCAGACAAGAAAATTGAGTAGTGTGGATGAGTTGAGAACTACACATGTTGAATGTGTGTGTGACTATGCGTGGAGTTGTTTCTGATGGAACTAAAAGGGATGTGAACTCTACTCCTACACCTAGGTCAACATCATATAGCCATAATCCCTTGTCAGAAATAAAATGAAAATGCCTATGCATTTTTTAGACGTACAAATTTATAATTCCTCCAACTTAAGCGTTGTAAAAGCGCAAAAAATGTCAACGAGATATATATACAAGTATATAATGTCAATCAACATTTTCCCGCAGCCGATTTAAAAAAAAATGACCAATTTGCCTTTCGTTGTTTTATGTGCCTCATTTCATTTCTAATTAGCAAAAGCGCATATGCAAAAAACACATGATTAATTTAATTTTAAAATGTTTGCGAAGTATTGTATTTTTATGGTAGTGTACATTTATGCTTGCTGCCTATCGCCGGCAGGACTTTGCTTATCGTTGGGCATGCGTATTATTGAGGATGGCTAACTGCCAATATCTCAATCTTAACCTTTTTGTTATTCACCTGTGATTTGAGAGTGGCATGTAGAAAGTATCCCTACTTGAAGTTCTTAAGAATTAGCAGAAAGTCTCCCCATTATTCGAATAGAATGTTTTTGATATAAGAAAGGGATTAATCAAAAAGCAAAATTGCCGTGTGCCTATCTCATTCTTAAACAGTACATACTACTTAAATTTCATCAAACGCATAAGAATTATTCGCAATCAGCTTGCCGTTTTCGACGAAAAGTACTTCATATTGCGACTCCACTCTCATTGTCAGACAATCATCATCTTGATAAGAAGAATGTTTTTTAGCCCAGTGCAGTGCAGTAGTAATTGCATTTTTACATTTTTTAAAAATGTATAATTTTATATAGCCAAGTCAAAAAAAAGTAATTACCAACTGTATTATTGTCGTTAACACTTTTTCATCACTTTGTAACAACTTGAAGATATTACACAGATGGCTGTAAGTACATGGACCTTTTTTGGCTGCGAACAAAACTTTCCGTCCACTTTTATGCTCAGTTTAATCCAACCTGTTGCGTACCTCTTACCTTACCAAGAGAATTAGAAATATGATGATGATAATGATGCTTGGGATTAAATATGAATTTGAGTGGACATAAGAAAAAAACACTACCTTTCTTCAAGTTTAACTCTTTATTTTGGAGTAAATAATCCAAAAAAATAATGATGATAATAATAATTTGATAAGGTGTTAAATGCATCTGTGGGGATGATGATGTTGGTGGAGGTTGTCGTAATTGTTGTTGGGGGACTTGACATGGTAGTTAAATCACTGACTATGCCATACACTACACGATAATGCGTATTATAAATCATGTATAGATGGCTACATCCTTCTGTAATAATAACGCAGCAGTTTCAAAATAATTATATTTTTGGGTTGTTTTTTTTACCTGAGTTAAAGGAAAATTGATTAACCACACGAGAAACTTGGTGTTGCTTATAAAAAAAAGGGTTCTGAATGAAGTACAGTGTTTTTTATAGGATGCTTTCATTTTTTATCCCCATCTGCACTGCTGCCCTGTTTTTTTTTCAATTTTATTTTCTATATCGTCGTACACATCATAATAATATGATGAATGATGTCTGCAAGACATGTACATTTTTTGGTTGGACAAAATGTGGACTAACGCGTGGTGTGTGTGTGGTCCCTTTAAAAAATAAATTTGGCAACATTCAGAGAGCCCAACCACCGTCTCGTGCCATACGTTAATAATTTTATTAAAAAGGGTAAAAAAATTGCTTGCTTAGGTTGCTCCACAACAGAACAGATGAAACTTGTTGGGAGCTTTGTATTTTCCTGCAAAAAAATTTTTTTTTTGTAAAATTAGCTTACGCAATTTTTTTTTCATGCATCTGCAATACAATACAATGTAAATTATTATTGGAGCGGGGTAGGACAATCGAATCGGTATAGTAATGATAGGCAAGAAGAAGGAGAAAAAAAATTGCTAAAAAGCGGAATGTACACTTTTTGTCTACACTGCTGCTGGCCTTAAATTTTGGAGCTCATTTCAGGAACTGATTAGGGGAATGACATTGTTACGCAACAACAAAAGCGTCGCTTACCAACTTTGCCATTGCGATTTTGAGGGAAATCGTGAGTGGATCGAATCCATCCCTTGTTCTTGTCCACGATCTTGGTGCTGTTGTTAGTATATTATGATAATGAGTCTATGCAATAGTTACAATCGAAAATAGGGAAGAATCCTAGTTAGTTAATGACTGATTGGACAAATTGTTGTTTACGTAATGAAGGAAAGGACCGAGCAGAGGGGATCGATTCTATTTAGTTTATTATGCTAATCACCAATTTCATTCATTGGGTTGTCGATGAATTGGCGATTTACATACGTCATTTAACTAATTCAGCTCCTCATCTCGGTGACCATATCCTATGTTTTTGGAGAGGAGTAAGGTCAATAATTCGCAAAAGTAATTGTGGGCAATTAACTAAGCCAATCGATAAACCTGCCAAGTCCTCCATAATAGTTTTGACAAATGAATGAGCAGGCAGAAGCAAAACTATTTATAGAGGTATGGAAGGAGTACGATGATGATAATGACAGTTGTCTCAAGCATATCATTTTTTTGTCATATCATTTTTTTCCTCTATAGGAACAAGTGCAGGCAATTATTTGGAATTAAAAATCCATCTGATAATATATCATTTCGTGCATCTTAAATTATTATGTCATAATCCATTTACTGATTTAACTGGCCTGCTGCTGTGCTCCACTCATGAACATGCCCATGCTCCTTACTAATGTTGCTCTCACTCTCTCCCTCTCTCGAAGAATACGAAATAAAAATGATAAGGAATGATAACAAAGAGGGAAAGGATCACATCTCCGCTCTGTCCATCCACTAATGATGACCATACAGCAGAGCTTTTAACCAACCATATTATTTTTTGTTTGTTGGTATGTTGATGTCATCTGCTCAAAGATAATGTCCATTCACTGTTCCGAAGAGATAAAAATGGAAACTGTTGCGTTCTTAATTACTACAATCCAAAATGCAATCTTGTGCAGTTTATCGTGACCAGATTTCGAAACTGCTTGGGTGTTTTGTTGTTTGATGCTGCAGTTTTTTTGTGGCTATTGTTGGGGATGATGTGAAGCGTTTTGTTTGACATGCACGAAAACTTTAAATACAGTTAACTTGAGATTGAAAGTACATAGCTTTTCAAAAAAAAAAATTGTAGCAAAAAATAAGTATAGCCATATGCACCAAATGGTAGGGTCTTTGATATTTTGAAATTTCTTTCTTTTTTTGTTCGAGAAAAAAAGTATTAAAGATTTACGAGATGAGATGCGTATACAATCAGTCAATGTAGAATCCGATAGTGGAATCCATCCTTCATTTCATTTAGTTTTTTTGGAGGATTTTTTTTTTGATTTCACTTGAGATCCAGTCAATTCCTAACGTCGCTGGAAATGGAAGAGGAAATTGGAATTGAAATTTTTTCTGTCTGTCTATGTCTGTCTCTCTCCCAATTCCGTTCATCTTCATCTTGTTCTCCTTTTTGTCTTATTTTCATCCTTCCCATTTTTACCATTTAAGAAGGAGAAAGTCTCCCACTCAGAACAAAGGAAAGCTCCCTGTTGGAGAGAGAAAAATCCTCACTGTCGAATTTTTTTATGCTCTTGTAAAAATGTGAAAGTATTATTCTGGCTGGAATGAGGAGTAAAAAAATCTTTCCCTTTTCCCTTATGGGATTGGAAGAGGAGCATCAGGATCATCAAAATGAGATTTGATCTAGGAAAAAGGCGCTCCTACATTATCATCATCGTCATCATCAGCAGCAGCAACAACCACGAACCATTTCCCAGAAACTAATGTGGGGCGTGATGATGATGATGATAGTAAAAAACGGGCCATCTAGGAAGGATCCTGTATCCCCTTCCATTTTATTGTTGTTGTATTACGGGATGGAATTTCCAGCTGAATAAGATGATGACGATGGAGATGATGAAGATTTTTGAAAAGAACAAACCAGAGCCATCAGAGTATGGGAGTTCTGATCTGATGTTGATGGCCATTGTATAGTATTTTTTTCTCGGGGATTGATGATGATGATGATGACGGCTTGCTGTTGGATCCTTTTGGATGTGCATTATCTCCGGAGCTGGAGCATCATCAGCAAACAGAACAGGATCATATGGGATAGCTTTTTGGGGAAACAACACGTAGATTCTGGGAAGGGCCGGAAAATTGATAGAGGTTAGCAGGTTTTTTTTTCTTCTCTTTTGCCTTTCATTTTACATTGGATCCTCCGGTTCGATCCTCAAATAACACGAGAAATTAACCGAGTTTTGGTGGTCGGTGTACAATTTCTACAGCCAGCCAGACAGGCACCCGTGGAGGGAAGGAGCCCAGCCTAAAGTCTGATAATCTCCCTCGACATACATTTTTTTTGCTTTCCCTTTCGATGTGGATGGATGTGAATATGATGAGATGAGTTGAGCACTAACCGGGGTCGGGTCGGGTATTATAGTACCAGGCAGGCTCTTGTTTCCTTTCATCAAATCATCTGTAGAAAGTTTCCCACTCAACGACTGCGTTTGTGTTACATTTATTGCTCAGGTTTCCTTCCCCTCTGTGTTCTTCGTAAACCACTCTGAAATTCTATTAGACTTTTTTTGGTGGATTAACGGAAGGAAGTAGGAAGGGAGGGAGTTCAGACGAAAAAATAAATGTTTCCCTGACTGTGGCTGTTGTTACTCCTATTATGTAACATGTTAGCAGTTGGAGCCTGGAGGGACTTTGGTTCGGGAAAACATTTTATGTGGAAGAGTAATAAAAGAATATTTTTTGAGTCATC
>JAQGAI010000241.1:0-23676 GCA_034696905.1 Lepidocyrtus violaceus | reverse complement strand
ATCAATCAATATAAATGATTGATTAGTTAAAAATGGCGATATTTTATTGAAATTTATCAATATTATATTTCATATCTGAATTATGAAAAAAAAAAGTTATGAATAAAGGATCTTTATGAATTAAAGCCTTTATGAATAGAAGTCGTTTTGAATAGAAGTCGTTTGAATAAGCGATTATGAATAACAACCGCACACGGAGTAGAGTACTAGTTATTTTGTTGCATGTACCATACTGAATTCCGTATGACAAAGCATTCTTCTACTTGTTATATGTAATATAACGCTTGAATTTTGTTGGGAATACTCTTTTTATAACAGAAGTTGAGTTGAACATATCCAACACTGCCCTGCACTGCACTGCTGAAGAGAAAGGGGAATCTTACTTTTGTAAAGTATGCTTCACTGTTGTATTCCTTAGCTTAGGTTGGAGCTGGGGATTTCGATTGGTTGGAAACGCGTTTTTTATTGCTACATGTAGAAAACGTGTACGTACTATATGTACAGCCTAAATCACGTTTTGGAATCAGTTCTCTGATCTGAACAAGCTCCTACCTAAACCTTAAACCTATTACTTTTATGATGCGAATAATAATGCTGTGCTTGCTTTGTTTGAGCTGGATATGATTTTTCTTTTCATTTGATGAAAGAGGTTCGTTATTTTACGAACAACTTTGTGCTCAAGTTACTTTTAAGCACATTTACATTTGAAACTCGTATCTCCAGGATATTTTTTTTTGCTTTTTCCCCTATGAACAATTGAAGTAGATAAGGTTGTTTGCTAACTATGGTCTACCCGCTTTCCTCTAGTCTTGACCAGTAATTATTCACTTAGGGAAAGAATATCCTTTGATTACATAATTGGTAGGTTTAAATCATACTCAACTTGCGCTTTCTGCTTTCTAAAACTAGACGCAAAACTTCATATAGGAAAATCCAGCTACGAATATTGCGAAATGCATGCTTGTTTAGTTTTGCTTAAATAAGATATGCCATTCATGATTAGCTATTTAATCGCAAGTGCTTAACCGTTATATCATTTGCCATTCATAATTACTTGAGCTATTCATAAACGTGCTTAAATGTGAAAAGATCAACTGCTCATCTGGACCGTCATCTATAATCTATCATCAAAACAAATTAGCCTACTTGCACCGCGTGTCCATATACAAATAAAAGATAACATTTAAGTAACTTATCATCATGTCCGCTACCTGCCACGTAGCACACTTAAACAATTATTGCTGTGTTTAATATTTTAACCTTGCTGTTGCTGAAGTGTGATATTTTTTTTTTCAAAATCTAGTTGAGCTTGATATTATATTTTGCTGATCAAATGAATTAATACCCACACGTCAAGTCGACAGGAAAAAGGGCTGACAAAGTGGGCGCAACTATGAAAGACATTTGATAAAAGTGAAGAGGCCAGATTGAGCAGATTGAGATGAACGGCCATGACCACAACCTTATTCAATGGCAAATGGGACATACTGTATGAAGTAATGGACAAGTTATACCAGGTGCTAGCTAACAACATATAGGTGTACACCACAGTACACACATTCTAAAACTTTTAGACTGAAGAAGAGATTTCTCTACTTAACGCTTTTTCTCAGCACAGCGAGTAACCTGTCATGTAATGAAAATAGCAATGAAAACATGCAAACAGGACACACCGTATCGGTAACAAACTTTGCAGAATATCATAATGATTCATGATAATTACGTATCGTTATCTATAGTTCAGATGAAATCCGTAAATGTTCTACCTGCTGTATCAAACTCGGCTTAATTCTGTCATCCACCTAGCCAACTAAGTTAATCAGTTTAAATAAATAATGCTGCCAAGTGTCAACTTAAACATTTGTAAAGGGTTTTCAAAGTTGGAAAGCCTGGCGTATCTAACTACTTCCAGCAGTCAATGAGAACTTTGCCAAACATTTCAGCAGCGAATTTTGGGCTATATTGCAAAGTATGAAACCACTTCATGTAACATGTCCTCTGATCTTGATCTCTGTACATAAAAATCCACGTACCTAAACATGTAACGTACCTACTAATCGGTTCATCAACAATTAATTCGATGTGATTCATCTTTGCATGAACATCCTCCATTCTGTTCCATGTGTTGGGCTACTTCGTTGTGACTTGTCTTTTTAAAAAGGATAGAGTGACAACGTGGCATGTCTTTCTTTCCTTTTTCGCAATGTGTCTTGTTTCCTTTGCGGACGAGCTTGATTGGCTTCTCATTTCCTCCTTACGTAAGCAAAAAGCAAATACCTAGATTTCTGTCAATAAATTCTCAACGAGTTTCGGATTTTTTGAGGAAAAGTCTAAAATTAGATCCAGAATCCAGGTTTTTTAGTAACCCACAAAGAGAGTTTGCATTTAAAAAAATCAATGATGTTCTTGGAGGAGCTTCGATCATCAAACACGCTTAGGTACGTACATAGGTGAAAACAGTCATGCTTGAATTATTGAAAGTCTGTTTCATGTTTTAAGAAATTGGTGTTCGTCTTTTCTGAAACATATCCATGTACATTATAGGTAAACATCATCCTGCTCCTTCCTCCGGCAAGGTAGCCTTGAAGAATCATTAAAAAGATGTACGTTACATGGTCATAAATGATGCAGCAACAAAGAAAACGGGACTTACAAATGAAAAAAAAAATCGAAGAAAGGGAGCTCCCCTGGAGAATAATATTAAAGCAGAGCTTTTAAACCTTTGTAAAGGTCCTTATCCTAAAACTTGCTTTACAGCACAAGGAGGGGTCTTTCTGTTCATCAAAGCTGGAGAGCTTTGAACAGGATTGAATAATTTCTCTTTTTGTGAGTGTGGACGGTCAAGGACATACATTTTGATGAACGATGAACCCTGCATACAATATATAGTCTTATGATATAGTAATTTAAGGCAGGAAATCGTAAAACTGTTTAATTTATGGATGGTCTGGTGAAACCCGCGATTTGGACCAGTAAATATACTTCATTTTAATTACAGTAAAATACTTTTGCTTCACATTTGGCGAGAAGTTTTCAAAAGAATGAAATGAATTCTTTATCCAGCATCAGACCAGTAAAAATTTGTGCTTGCACCATATTCGCCTTTCTCAGAGTTGGATGAAATGAAAAACTAATTTGTGATTAGTTTTTATTAGCATAATTCCCCATTAAGTTTAAGCTTTGCTTGGAAATGATGACAATTAAAAGCAGAGGGACGTGTTTATTTTTTAGTCATTTGGGTATATTGCATACTTCAGTCCTTTTTCTTTTCCACGATACTGCTACCTTCATTCAAGCAAACCAATAAGACCAAGTTTGCTCCATCTTCAATTCTATTTGAAAAAGGGTGACTTTTTTTCTTCTTCTCATGAATTTCGGCAGTTTTTCCTATTAAGGCTAAGAATGGTAACCGCTTGAGCATACCATCGAAACCCGAGAGAAAGATAGATAGACAGGGATTAAATTTTTTCTGCATCGAATCTCTATGCTATATACCATTCTCCATTATGATGTTCGAGTAATGGTAATAGTAACTGATGATAAGAATGTAAGTAGGCAAAATGATATTAAACAAAGGCACAGCATGCAAAATATACGCTTGTTTGCCATCTAATGCAAAGTTGTCTCAGTTTCTCACAGCTTTTCTCACCTAAATCTGTAGCTTATTTGTACCTGAAACCGAAATCCAAAATCAATTGACAGTTTGCTGTGCGTTTCTGCAAAAAAAAATATGTATGCTCTGCTCAAGCGGTTTGGTCACGATGAAAAGAGTTTAGCTGAAAGTGCGGAATCCGACCAACAAAAAGTAATGTAACATCTCTGAAAAAGAAATTTCGCTGAGCTGACATATAGAGTGAAATGAAGTAATTATATATTTAGTATTTAGACAGAAACTTGAGTGGGAATGTGCGATGGCAATAATATAGCATGACGATGACATGGTTTTCCTTTTCCATTTATAGATGCTGGATTAGCCCAATCTACGTTATTCAGCAAGGCCAAAATAATGTTATCTCCCGGCTTTAGCTTTATGGAGTTGAGTTGCTTGGTTGAATGCTGGATGGATATAAAATAAAAAGGATAAAACAAACTCAACTCAAGCCGAGGTACCTCGTTTCATTCTCCTAAATCCAAGACCCAGCAACTTGTACGTTTGTTTGCTTTCATGTTACTTTCCACGGGACGAATTTATTATACGACGCTTGTTAGGCATGGTTTTGCTGTTCTCTGTCTGTCTGTTGCCCTTTTTTCATAACATGAAAGTTATCTGAACGAACAGTGCTGTTCAGTCAAGTCAGAGTGATGTGGATTGTCTACCCTTCCACTTCGGTTTGGAAAAAGGGCAGAAAGGTAAACTTTCCCACTGTCACTGTACTAAAGTTTGAGTATTGTACCCGATATCTATCTGTTCTGTGGGCCAACAAAATCTCGGACTTGACAGGCAGGCATTGCTTGTAAGTGAAGTGGAATATAGACAGAATCCAAGCTGAAAGCATCGTGTTTTGGGCCAGTTTGTATTGGAGTGTTTCCTTTGCCTCTGGCTACCATCATCACCAGCCGGAGAAATTTCCAAAGAGGTAGTTCAAATTAGTTGAGAGTTAATAAGTGTGCAAACAATTATGTAATTTGTAAATAGTTAGTTTCATGTGGATGGGAAATATTTGCTGCCGAAATGGAATGCATTCATAGTTGCAGCGCTTAGCTTACAGCTCAAAGTTGCATCTTCAAGCGCAGAATATTTTTTTTTACAAATGACAACACATTTCCGAAATCAAAAGGGGAGCAATTTAATTGGTTGTACAAACGTTGTAATTATTGAAAAATATGGATGTGGCAATAGTGTATAGTTGATAGTTAGGCTTTCAGGCAGCAATCGGTGAACTTTACACTCCATCTGCAATGACGTTAGTTAGAAGTTTTTACCATTGCTGTTTACAAATATATGAATATCAAAATGTAGAAAAAGAAGTTTACTCAAATCAGTCATCATATCATTGATGAAAAGTAAGTAAAGATCAGAGCAGCAAATATATAGTTAGTAAAGATTAAAAAAATTTGCATCTTGTGCATCTTCCAATATTTTCCAGCAATATTGATTTTTCCCCTACACGGAAAGAAGTTATTTATTTTTTGCTCGAGTAAACCTAACAGAGTGGCATATTAAGCATAATTGGCGATTGGATATGATATGATTATGAATATTATGACGATATGCAAGTGGTTATACAGAATGTTTGGTATGGCAAACCGGCAATTTGTTGTGTGCATGTTATAAAGCCTAACTCGTGCATGCTCTATGTTGATTCCATATTTTTAAACTGCTTTGTTTCATTGAGAATCATTTAGACTTACTTACGATTAGGTACCTGGTATGAATGATGAAAATGTTAATGTTTTTTTATTATGTATTGCCTTAGGAAGCCCAAGACCAGATAAATCAGGCAGCATCATCATCCACAATTGACACCGTTCCACAATAATCTGGGGCAACCGTACACATACTTGGCATCCTGTCGTATGGGAAGGAAATCAGTGCTTTCCTTTTTACCATCGATGTTCCAGGGAGTAAAGCAGCTTTGAAATAGAGGCCGACCACATTTAAACACCATCAGCATGCTGGTTCTCAACCTGTTCGATAAACAGCCTATCCTAGTCCTAGGGAAACGGGCGTTTCGAACATGGCAACCTGTACGGAAATCTGCGAATCCGTTAAGAAAGGATGCAAAAGCTGCCACTGCTGCGGCGGCGGCACCTGCGAAAGGGACGCCGTATAAAAATATTGCCATTGGTGTTCCGAAAGAGATATGGCCAAAAGAAAGGAGGGTTTCGCTAACACCGCAGGTGACGGCCACGCTGGTGAAGAAGGGCTTCCAGGTTAGAGTGGAGAAGGGAGCAGGGGCCTTAGCCAATTTTCGGGATACTGATTATCAAGCTAGCGGAGCGACACTGGTGGATAAAAATGCAGCTTATCAATCAGGTAAAAATTAAAAAGCCTCTTGATGATATAGATTTTTAAAAAAATTCCCTCCAATAAGATAACACCTCTTTTAATGTGTGCTTGTACTATTATTGTCCAGATATCGTTTTGAAGGTGAGGCAACCTGTGGAGCAGGAGGTCAACCTTTTTAGGAAAGATGGAACCCTTATTTCATTTATTTATCCTAATCAAAATAAAGCGATTCTGGATAAGCTAGCCCAGAAAAATTTAACAATTTTTGGTAAGCAAAACTTGTTAACTGAACTATTAACCGGATCATGTCAGGATATTTTAGCATGTATATCGCAATAAGTAAATTGACGTGCATTTTTCTTTAAACAGCAATGGACTGCATACCAAGGATAAGCAGAGCTCAAGTATTTGATGCTCTTAGTTCGATGGCTAATATTGCGGGGTATAGAGCGGTGATTGAATCTGCAAATCATTTTGGCCGTTTCTTCACAGGTAGGCGCGCAGTTAAACGCGAATATTAACAGTAGGTTAAAAATATAAGTTTGCCTATATGTATGATAAATAATAAAAATGTTTTTCATACATGTTGCAGGGCAAATCACTGCTGCTGGAAAAGTGCCGCCAGCGAAAATATTAGTTATTGGAGGTGGTGTCGCAGGTTTAGCGGCTTGTGGACAAGCCAAAAACATGGGTGCCATTGTGAGAGCTTTTGATACAAGAGCGGCGGTTCAGGAACAGGTTGAATCTATGGGGGCTGAATTCTTGACAATCACTTTGAAAGAGGAGGGGGATGGAGTTGGAGGATATGCCAAGGAAATGTCACCGGAATTTATTCAAGCCGAACATGACCTGTTTGCCAAACAAGCTAAGGAAGTTGATATCATAATCAGTACAGCTCTGATCCCAGGTAAAATTTGAAGTATAAAAAGAATTTAGCAATGATTATGTCTGCAAAATCTAAATAAATTTTATTTATCACAGGAAAGAAAGCTCCAATCTTGATTTTAAAGGAACATATTGAATCAATGAAGCCTGGATCAGTAGTAGTGGATTTGGCGGCAGAAGCTGGTGGTAATATTGAGGTTAGCCAATTTTTTCAAAGCAATAGAACTGAAACATATTCGTAAGTTAACTAATTATCAACTTGATCTTTTAAAACTTTCTTCTACTTTTATTTACACAGACGACTAGACCAGGCGAAATATACACGTACAAAGACGTCGTCCACATCGGTCTGACTGACTTCCCCTCAAGACTGCCAACCCAGAGTTCCACCCTGTACGCCAACAATATTTCCAAGTTCTTGTTGTCCATGGGAGATACGAAGGAAAACTTTTACATCAACTTGGAAGATGAGGTTGTCCGAGGTTCCATCATTCTTCAACAAGGCAAAATGCTGTATCCACCACCACCTCCGCCAGTATCCGCTGCACCTCCAAAACCCACTGTTGCAGAAGTAAAGAAAGAAGTCGCACCACGAAATTACTTCCAGGAAACCCTCAATAATTCCCTGGTGTATACTGGAGGTCTTGGATCCATTGTTGGATTAGGTTCCATTGCTCCAAATCACGCCTTTTCGACAATGACAACGACATTAGGACTGGCTGGCATTGTTGGTTACCATACTGTGTGGGGTGTTACACCGTCTCTTCATTCCCCTCTTATGTAAGTTGCAATTAAAATATAAATTTTCCTTATACACGTTTTAATTTTCAAGCTAGAATACAGGTAATTTAATTCTTTTGTACTTCCAGGTCTGTTACCAACGCCGTCTCAGGAATCACCGCTGTCGGCGGCCTTTTACTTATGGGTGGAGGCTACTATCCAACAAATACCGTACAAGTCCTTGCATCAACCGCCGCGTTCATTTCGTTTATTAACGTATTTGGGGGTTTTCTTGTAACGCAAAGGATGTTGGATATGTTCAAACGACCAACCGACCCTCCAGAACACAACTACTTGTACGGCATTCCAGCAAGTGCATTTATCGGAGGCTATATTTGGGCAGCATCTCAAGGATACCCAGAAATTCATCAAATGGCTTATCTCGGTTCGTCTCTCTGTTGTGTTGGAGCTCTTGCAGGCCTTAGCTCCCAAACCACTTCACGATTAGGAAATACATTGGGAATGATTGGGGTGAGCAGTGGAATTGCGGCCACATTAGGAATGATGGCTCCTTCGAACGAAGTCCTTGCCCAAATGGCTGGTTGTCTCGTAGGTGGAGCAGCCATTGGTTCGACAATAGCGAAGAAAATTGAAATCACCGATCTTCCCCAACTTGTGGCAGCTTTCCATAGTTTAGTCGGTTTGGCGGCGGTACTAACCTGCGTTGCTACGTATATACACGACTTCCCTACTTTTGCAACTGATCCTGCCGCTAACGTGGTAAAGACTGCTCTCTTTTTAGGAACATACATCGGTGGAGTCACATTTAGGTAAGGAATTTTACATTGCAGAAAATTAGCATTATTTTCATTTTATGAGCTGTGTATTACATATTTTTTTATTTTTTCGCAGTGGTTCGCTGATTGCCTATGGGAAACTGCAAGGTGTACTGAATTCCGCTCCTCTGTTGCTCCCCGGAAGACACGTCCTTAACGGAGCGATGTTGGCCGGAAATGTCGGAGCAATGGCATACTACTTTATTGATCCTTCCATGACCACTGGTCTAAGTATGTTGGGAACCACTGCAGCGCTTAGTACCGCCATGGGTGTCACGCTTACAGCAGCAATTGGCGGTGAGTCAGAAAAGCATATTATTTCATGGGTTTATTTTTGCAATGATGATACTTGATTCCCCCGCGTTGTCGTTTTCCGAATCTGAGATTGTCAATGTTTACCTAGTGATGCGCATTTCATTTGTCAGTTATAATAATTCCCTGTTTTGTGTTTGTTGATCTGTTTCAGGAGCGGACATGCCTGTGGTTATCACCGTGCTGAACAGTTACAGTGGATGGGCATTGTGTGCGGAAGGGTTCATGCTTAATAATAACCTTATGACCATTGTCGGAGCTCTGATTGGAAGTAGCGGTGGAATTCTGAGCTACATCATGTGTAAAGTGAGTATCACTTCCTACCATAAAATACGTATATTTTTTTAAGTTTGTCTATTTTTCTGTCTTTAACTAATTGCTATTTTTTGCAGGCGATGAATCGATCTCTTGCCAATGTAATCTTAGGAGGTTACGGAATATCCGCCGGTCCAACCGCCAGTGTCACAGGGACTCACACGGAAGTCGACGTTGATGGATCCGCTCAAATGATCAAAGAAGCTAAGAACATTGTCATTACCCCTGGCTATGGAATGTGTGTAGCGAAAGCACAATATCCTATTGCAGAAATGGTCCAAACTTTAAGAGCCCAAGGAAAGAACGTCCGATTTGCCATTCACCCCGTCGCTGGTCGTATGCCTGGACAGCTCAACGTTCTTCTGGCAGAGGCAGGTGTTCCTTATGATATCGTACTGGAAATGGAAGAAATCAACGAAGATTTTACTGACACTGATCTTGTGTTAGTTATCGGAGCTAATGATACTGTCAATTGGTAAGATAATAATCTATGAAAATGGTTACGTTTGCGTTTTAATAAGCTGTGTTAGGTTGTGAAGTAAAATGTGAAATGAATGAATCTTCTTTTTAACTTTTAGTGCTGCGGAGGATGATCCCAATTCAATTATTGCTGGCATGCCCGTTCTAAGGGTATGGAAGGCCGGACAGGTAAAACAAATCAAACCGTTTCTTCAATTTGACTCACATAACTGTTTATCAAAATCACCGTAAATTGACGAGAGTGGATTCCCCCACGTCCTCGTATGGTGGATGACAACTCCGACTCTGACATACCTAGTTTCTTTGGCTAATTGAAACTGTAAAATACATAACTCTAAATCCATTTCAGTACATTAATTTCTCTGTATGCATCTGTTTGTTTTCCAGGTAATCGTTATGAAACGATCCCTTGCCCAAGGCTATGCCGCCGTGGACAACCCGCTTTTCTTTAAGAACAACACATCCATGTTATTAGGAGATGCCAAGAAGACGTGTGATGCCCTTTTAGCTAGAATTAAACAGGATTCCGACTCATAAAATATATAACAAAAACAAATATTTAAATTATAAAATTGGATGATAATTATTAACTAAACATTGCCTGTTACCTACCTGAAAAATATATCAGATTAGGGTTATAGATTGGACTGTGTCTTTGTGATTTCCCATAAAATAGCATATACCTATTTAATTGTTTTGTTTCTTTTTGGTACTTTATTATGTTCTACGAAATTATGAAATAAATTTTAAAGATGACAAGAAAAAGATCCTGCAAATGGTTCGATATCGCTTTTTCTGTTTCATGTGATTTTATTTCTCAATATGTTTGCAATTATTTAATTAAACTACGATAGAATCATTATAATGCATATAACACCTTAAATATGGATATTCTTACAGCAATATAACGCTGTTTTATACTATACTTCTGCATGTATTATATACATAGGTATATTCAAACTGTTTTTAAATAGGTTGTACACACACTAGTGTTTAAATGCATCATACATTAAGGTATTTTTATACACTCTAGAATAAATTATCATATTTTTGACGCATATTTTGCATTTTTCCTGCTTAAGGAGGGGGATATCTGAACCCTCCCCTGAGCAACTTGATTGGTTCCTCCCAGTGAAAAAGTAAAAAATTGCTTTCATCCCGCTAGATGCATTGTCTCCAACGTAAACGTATCTCCTTTCAGAAAACATTTACTCGGCTAGACCCTTGCCCCTATCAAAAAGAATGATGAGCTCAATCCAAGTTCATTCCGAATTTGTAATATCCTGTCTTCTTTTCATGAACTCATCACACTTCTCAAAAATTTGGGTCTTGACCAAAGAAAGCATCTCTGGCTGAAAGCAACCGAGCCCCATACCTTTTCCAGGAAGAGTTTTTAATTGTCCGTTACAAACGCCAGAGTTATCATCAGCATCATACTTTTCGATAACCCCGTTTCTTTTTTCTCCCTCGTCACAAACCCAAAGTATATCCTTCAAAGAAGATTTATTGTTTTCCTCTGTGTGGAAAGACATACGTTGAGCTTCATTGCGAAAATAATACTTGACAATTCCATTATATGACTTTTGTAAGGGGCACCCAAGTTGCATCACGGGAAGTTATCAAGATTTTTTATCTCTTAACATAATATCTGAGACTAGACATACAGTACTCAAGGGTGATTAATTGAAGATTGTTGTACATATAACCATAATTAATTAATATAAAGCCATGATGTATATTATACATATAACCGTGAGAGTAGTTTTGTTTTGTTTAAAAATTAAAACATTATGTTTTTGTTCTTCCTTCCCATATTAACAGTTTTGTTTTTGGTTCGTTGATCAAGAATATAATGTACGGATGATGGATATTATTTATATAATAATAGAATAAAGTTTCTTACTTTCTTTCTTTCATTGGAGGACATATTGACATATTTTTAGATGTAAGAAAAAACTTTCTCCACTTTCACCCTTATTTCTTGCTTTGTATATAACAGTGAGACATAATATTATATAGCACAATTATATAATAATACTCGCCGAGGAAGGACAATAATACATGAATAATGGGTAGGTAATATAGTTTTCTCCTTTCTTTTAAAAGTCTACACAAAAAGGCTTATATGACTTTTCCTCTATATCATTTTTTCCGTTGTACGTGTCATCAGTTGAATGAACTGGTTTTGTTTGTAAAACGATATATGTATCTGTACATATTATTATGTAATAATAATATTTTTTCATACAGTCAACCTAAATTATACACATGGTTTTTCTATCATGTAGTAAAATGTAATAATACAGTTCTTAAGTAAGGTATTGTTAGTAATTAATAATAATTTACAATATATAATTTCGCTCCTGCACGCTACGATAATAATATGTATAAGATTCGAGCAATTATAAGATGCAATTATAAATACAACGCTGTAAATCCTTCTGGTTAAAATTGGCGATTAAAAGGGAGAGCCTTTTAAGCTAACTAATTACTCTCTACGTTACTAATACACGTAATAAAATTCTGCTGATAAAATGTCGGACATTTACAAGATCGTTCACTAGTCTAAAGGAAATTAAAGTTTGATTATCATATCGTGATTAAATATTTCGCTTCATGATTTTCTTTAAAATTGGATGATTTTATCTTTTTTTTAACCGGTATGATTTTTCCAACTGATTGGGAGAGGGGAGGAGGAACTGAAAATGGGATTTTTCCTTGTATACTCATCTCACTTTTCAATGACATATATTTTTTAATTAAAAAGATGGAGCTTTCATAGTTAGCAAAAAGTTGGTAATAATTTATAACACTGTTTTGTATGTAAATAGTAAGATTATTATGATCATAATAATAGTTAATCATATAACACGTTCCTTTATAATTAATGAATACATTTTATATTTCCTTTGCATATTAGAGAGCACATGCTAGAGAACTGGAACAAGCAAAGATTATAAATTGTTTGCCCACTGTTGCTGTGTTTGGAGTTTATCTTCTTGTTTAGAGTGCGGATAGTTAGTGCATCTAGACATTTAGTTTAGTTAATTAAATTAGTTAATATAGCTTATTGGTAATTATATGATTTTGTGGTTCATTATTTTTTTGTTAGCATTTGTTCCGTAAAAGTTTCCAAACTGAATAATATAAAGTTAAGTATAAATATGACCACAATTTTAGACTAGAAAGACGTGTTGCTGTAATGTAAATTATACACAAACCTGTATTGGATGACTAGTAAAAATGATTGACGCTTGATTAGGTAATTTTTAGCTCCCCCAGACATAAATACAATAAATTACTTCGGATCTGTTTTCCTGATTTGCTTGTACGTACATTTACTCCTATCATCCAACAAACACTTTCAACAACAATGACTTTTAAATGGTAAGAACTGTTCTGTTAAAAAACTAAAATTAGAAACCAGCGGCGGGATACATATTTTTTTTTTAATTTAAGCAACCAGTTATTTCTGTAGAGGTTTTCAAAAAGAGTTTCGTTTTGTTCTGTTTGGCAAAGATTTTGTTCTCAATGAAGCAGTATCCATATTCATAACCTGTACAATGTGTATGTTAAAAATAGATAATATCGCTAATGTGCAAAAAAGTTGCTTTTTATTTCCAATTTCAATCGCATACCTACGCATCATCATGATACTTGTACGGCAAAATGACATAGTTTTTCTTTCACAGAGAAAAAGGAAAAGTTTCTAAAAAAATAAGAATTGTTCAGGTTCATATTTTTTTGCTGAGTTTCATTCAGTTCATTTTAGCTTAGCATCAGCAGGGTTTCTCACTCTTAATCCTTTTATAATTCATTTCTCACATACGTGTATACAAACTGCAAATTGTTTTACTTTCCTTTGTTTTCCCTCGAAACAAACTCACTTCCTCTCTCCGCAACAGCTCCGTAATAATGACTATAGAAAAATTCTTAGAAAGGTATTCTACTTGTTACGTATTTGGTATAATAAAGTCTAGAGTCTATCATAGTAATGGATGCACCTATATGCACGCAGTTTTTTTACAGTATAATATAGTTTTTCTCCATCTGCATAGGTAAATATGTACTGTACTTGTTTTATAAGATACTTATGAATCGTTTTTTTACAAATAATTTAAATACATATGATGTAACGTATAATTGACTATTATGCGTTACACGGGTTGGCTTTTGATTTTTTTCAGCAATTGAACTGCTGCACCAAAGGAAATTCACGATGAATTTTACAGTATCGGATTCTACCGAAATAAAAACGATAAAGTCAATAGAATTATAAATGTACATAATATGTATAATTTATAATAAGAAGAATAAAAAACATTTTGTTTTGCGGATTAGTGATAGGCTTTAAAAAATGAGAACGGTTTTGTCAGCAAGAATAAGCATCCATATAACACCACATATGTTTTCATATTGGGTATGATTTTTTTCTTAATTTTGCTGATTTTCAAAAGAAGAATTTTATCAAAAACCCTTCTTCATTTTTGCGCAGCTTTGCAAAATAAAATTCTCGTAAAAATTAATGGAAATGCTTCGAATTTTCTCCAAAAGAGAAAGCGGAACTTTCTTCAGTTTTCTCCAACTGTCTCTCTCTCCCCAAAATTTTGGATAATGAGTGGCATGAGCGATACATAAAAACCTATGAGAGGTGTGAGTGAAAAAGGGCTTTCTTTGGAGATTATTTTTTTTATCCATTACCAGTGTGATTAGTTTGATTAGACATTGTACAAGTCTAGAATACGTTACTGTTATAGGTTATTAATGTATATATGATTATTACATAATAATAAGAATATATATACCTACGTATATATGTTTTATAAGATAAATATCATCCTCATATTAATATTAATACTGATATTACTTCAGTTACTTTCAACAGCAGATGAAAAGTGTTTTTTTGTTTCGGTTTCGTGTTTACTGTAACCGGATTCCAGTACGGAGCATATACACAGTATATACGTAAGGTCATACCATGCCACTGATAAATAGATTTTTTTCAGGTTATTTAGAAGGTATACAGTGAAAGTTATACATTGTTTATAGTAGAATTTGTTATTACAGGAACAGGTGGTGAAAGTGATACAAATTTACACATTATATCCTTTTTTGTTCTCCGATAGAGCTTATGCCTGAAGTGCATTTTTTAATTTAATTAAAGAGGAAATCAACGCTTTTGAAGTCTAATGTTTTTGTTAGAAGTATTATTGCAAGAAGCAGTTAGGTCAACAATGATCAACTAATAATTAATACGTAACGGATTTGTTTGCTTTGGCAAAAACACGACAGATGGACAGTTTTTGTTTATACATTGATGACAGTCAAATAAGAGCATCTCTTGTTTTGTGCGGAGTTACTTTATTATAATATCTTTGCTGCTGTTGCTGCTGTTGTTGTGCGTTAAAAAATTCACTGAATTCATAACATGGAACAATAAATTTTCTATCCGTTGTTTGTTGCGCATTTTTTGTGCAGTTTAAGTCATGGTTGAAGTTGAAAGTACGACTGTGTTATCTGCGCAGAGAGGCTAGCTTACAAAAGAGAAAGTTTTGCGGAGAAATGGCAGAACAAGTGAAAGTAGAAATCATAAAGCCTTGAGTCTAACCAAATAAGTAGTCTCATTTCTGCATGGAAATCAAAATAGTAACGTAACGTTGTATCTAGATCATTTGTAGCATGTTATTTGCTATAACACACAGGCAAAAATTGGCATATGTATTACTACAGACTACACTTGTAAAATGTCTTGCTAGGAAAACATGAGAAACGACAGGCTCAAGAGATACACTATTTGTTTTTGTATTTAGTTAGTTGGTATGCACCTTAAACTACCGAAGACTTATCAATGATGATGATATAGTTTTTTTCGTAAGGATTGGAATGACTTTGTTGGAACAAAGAGTACGGTGCTCAGCACACAGAGTTATAATTCATAATATGCTTAGCAGTGTTTTTAGTACTAAATAGATAGAGTAGCGCTTACAAATTATATCTGTAGGTAAAATGCATATACTTTTTTATAGTTCATTCGTAATCAGACATTCTCTGTTTTTAAATGATTCATTCACGCAATCATTGTTATATACGCACGTTTCGAATAAAACCTTTTTTCCTCATATTTTTTTTGGCAACATGAAAATACTAATTAGGTTGTTAAACACTTTTTTTAAATATGTATTGCAATTGCAGTTCTTTTAATATTGGAAAGAAAGTCATTGACTGTAGAACGAGTATATATACTCCTTTCCCTCGTTACTTGCTTTTTCAAGATAAAAAGCCAACAAAAATAAGATGTTTAAAACCTGGTTTTCTTTCAAAAAAATAAATTCTGTATTAAAATATCGGTGAACATAATTATAATATATAACTTTATCCGCGTTGATGTCCGATTTTATACATATAATAATAAAATAAGCTCTAAAATAATATTACTGAACGAATTCGGAATTATGAGACCAAACGAAGATTGAACAGGACAAACTAGTTCGAAAAAAAGTTTCCCTTCTCGACTAGTTGTTTTCTATAAAGCGGAATGAAAAGTGCAGAACGTATAAGCTGTATACTTAACTTAAGTGTAATGATAATAATACTTGTTTAAAAACGATGAGACTAAACGTTTACCGCAGGTAGAGAGATACTCTGTTACATATTTAACGCTATTATTGGCATGAATTTGTTAAGTGAAGATTTTTGTCACGTCGCACTTCCGGTGTGACAGTTTATGTCTGTTGGAAACCTTTTTTGTTTTTGTTTTACCTCATATGCATAGATCAAAGTATTTTTCATGCAAAAAAATCTATGCTGACTCTGATTACTTATTTTTTTATGATGTGCAGATGTAGTAAAATGATGGAATGCTACTTTGAAGGATTGAAATTATGTGCCTCATGTACCCTTGTTTTGCAAACCTGCCTGCTATCTCGAACTTGTGTGGAATATCGTAGACATCTTATGATAAGATTGTTAAGAGTGGTTGGGGAATAACTTTTAAAAAAATGGCTTCAGTACTGGGGGTCGTCGAAAGGTTAGTGTGCTGGAGTTTTTATAATTAATCATCAACACCTGAGTGTTGATGCTGTTGCGAAGAACCGGATGGTGGGGTGGGGGATGGACAGGTAGCAAGTGGTGACATGACAGCTTCAGTGTTCCTCCGCTTGATCTTCGTCTTCTTCAGCATGGTAGCCTGAAGGAGAAAGTAAGAAACGACATGGTTTTATTTTAGTAGGTATGTTCATTTCATGAGCGAAACTTGAAGAACAGTCAAGTACAAAATGGTACATAGATAGGAGGACATTACCTTCAGAGCGGATTTCAATACTACAACATCCCCCGGACTTTGAATCCAAGGTTCACCATCAACCTGAACGGGGAGATCAGTATTCAGACGGATTTTTATGTGACCACCCTGGGCAATACGGGTTGCTGAACGAAGTCCTGATTGGATTTGGCCTAGATGAACGACTCCCGTCACGCCGACAACCTCCAACATACCGTCCCAATGATTTGGTTTCGAGAATTGGTCTTCTCGTTCTGCGCCCCAGGGAGTGGCACCGGATCCCCAACTGTAAAGAAAGCACAAAATATACTCGTATTAGATTATATACCAACACAGCTTAATGTTCACTTTATTTACAGTACTTAATTTTAGCCTATAATATTAGGCACTTGAAAAAAAGTATTTCACAGAAAAAGTTTTCCAGTTTACCTTAAAATATTCAGGATAATTATTCCTTCTACAGGTGGCAACTCAATATGTTTCCCATCTACCTCTAGCCTAATCTCCTTATGAAGATCTTTGCACATTTTTCTCGAGACCATTTTCCGCAGACCCATCTTCACGTAGACACCCTTATTCCTGATTCTGGAAGTAAACTTGTTGGGATTCTCTTCTCTAGATTTAAATTTTAAAAAAATTGGGTATTAGCATAACATTAAAATGGCAAGAACGATGTTACTTTTCTTGAGCGTAATTAATTACTATTTATACGTAATTACCTAGCGTTGTGAAAGTCTAAACAGAGATCTGCGTCGATTCCAATTCCAAAATAGTTATTCATCACATAAATAGCAGTATTATCCTCACTCTGAGAGCTAGCCCCCACTTGGACTAAACATTACGAAATTACAAGAAACACGTTTATTAATCATCATATAGTCCGACATTAAAATTGGCATATGATTGATAGGATTGAGTAAAATATATTTACGCGCTTACGAGTAAACTTACGCGCTTGATTGACGGGCATCTTGTCTTCCGCCTTTTCGTCCGGGTGAAACACAACAGTCCATCGATCCAGCCTGATCTCCTCCGCATCAATGACATCTTTCAAAAGGGTCATCACATCTTCCTCCCCGGTGTAGCCTGGTCCCCATCTCAGAACTCTTGCAAGATCATTCCCTGTCCCCAGGGGCACAATGGCACAAGGGGGAGATGAGCACTCGGAATCCTGTCCAACATTATCCAAGCACTGCAGTACCCATCCGATTGTCCCATCTCCTCCACAAACTAGTATACGATAATTGTTGACGTGCCGGAAGACATAGAGACCGGGGAGAGGTCCGCCATGATCCAAATCAAAAACTTGATACGGGTTGAGGAGCTTCCTGAAGGAAGCGATCAATTCCAAACCTTGGCACCCTCCAGACTTAACATTGACAAAGACAAGAAGTGGGGTCACTCCCGCAGGTATCATGTGGGGAGCAACGGCTGGGAGCATTTGTACAAGAAGGGTCTTCTCTTCATGAATTGAATTTTGCAGCTTGGAAAACGCCTGCACAGCAAGATCCGCATCCTCGTAGGTTATTACTAAGCTTCCGTACTCGTAGTAGATTGGACCAATTGTAGTGAATTTACATTCCCGACCGAGGTACTCTATCAGGCAGTTCTCATACTGCCGTTGATTCAGGTTTGGGGTTAGATTGCCAACATAAATTGCCACCGTCGTGCCATGAGGATCCTCCGTACCTTGCATGTGGAATCTTATATGCTCCATCTGCCGAACGGAGTCCTTCGCATGCACTTTTAACATCTTCCATGGTCTATCATCCAGTTCAAGAACGATTTCCTTAACTCCGCCTACATCCGACGCACACACATTTAATAATATTTTGTTTATTATTATGCAATAGATATTGTTTGTTATGCAAATCCTCACTTAAGCTACATACAAGAGTTTACTCCGAAAACGTGCATGCTTTAGTATATTTTTGGGGATGATGTTATTACCTCTTTCAATTACTACTTTTAGCAGCCGATAAGAAGACTTAGTTTCTGGATCAAGGCCAAACTGATCTAACGCTGCTGCAATCAGTTCACCAACTGTTGTTTCGTCCGTTATGTGCACAGTGGCTAAACTTTGGGCAGTTTTAAGTCGTCCAGCGAATACTTGTACGTCTCCAGAGCGTGCCTCATTCTCCCTGTTTGGTTTCAAGATTTTTTTTTATGACATGACATTAGTGTGATCCTCGTAAGAGGATTTATAAACCAGGATATTAGTATCCGTATATTTACATAGTTTTTTCTCTCTCCCTTTTCATTCTAAAAATACCTGAATCTAATAAAAACGGAAGGACGACGTCCCTCCCTCCTCTTCAGATGCATGATAGGAGTAGGGTCTTCAAGAGGGATTTCTCCATCCGCCGGATCGTTTGCCGCATCACTCAAAAAATAATTTTCTACTGGTTTTGTTATATGAAATGCTTTTAGCGCTGCAGTAAGGATTTGATCTACGGAGGCTGTTCTTGCGATCCTAATTTGCTGATACTGTCGAGAATGTAAACCTTGATTGCCATCGTACACCTTGATTGCTTCCTCATCTTTGTCTTTATCCTTGTCATGACTTTTACCAGAAGGGGTTGGTGTTGAGTCTGACTCAGAGTCACCTCTTGTTGGTCTACTGGATTCACCCCTTTCCCCGCTGCTGAAGTCGTCTGAGGGGCTCGGTGCTAGTCAAAACAAACAAATCCGGGTTTTTGCATTCATGCTTTCAAAATAAAAAAAAAACTTCTCCCTTTTTACATACATATTATGTAAATACTTAGGGGAAACGGAAGTGGTTGGGATTGGGGAAAGCGTAGTCATCATCATCATCTTGCATGCATGATATATTATCATCAAAGCTATAAAATCTTATTAAGTCTGTCTGAACTTCCAAAATAAAATTTTGCTTTCGCAGCATCTAATGTTTTTAAAGCATTAACAAAATATTGATCATGATCATCATCTTACTTAATAGTGCAACTATGTTTTTTTAAACTAATATTTCTTACCGCTCGACCGAAAAAGATTTGGAAACACAAGAAGCTTCTTCTTTCTTCGGCAACATAATTCAAACCTTCGGAATGACGTACATTCTATAAAGCGTGCAAACAAATCATAAGAGTTATGACGTACTGTAAGCAAACAAAAAAGTACAAGGCACAGTGAGTGAGTGAAAGAGAGTGAGAGATAGAAGAAAAAAATCTTGCAAATACCAGTACACTATATACATATATCACACTAGTACTATTATAGGCTTATAATAAAGTCTAGTTCCCTCATAGTAAAAAAAAACGTCTGATAGTAGTACAGACTTCACATCTTCTTTTTTTCTCGACATATTTTCTCCGTATTTTTAGACCATTCTCCTCTTAGAATAGCCGACACGTCTGAAAACTGTTCATGTTTCTCCTTTTATATCCCCTATAATAATCCTATAATAACCTTGATTCCTTAGCTGAACAAAGTGAGAGCAAACGCTATTACTTTTCTACAAACTACTATTACTACCAAATGTATATATACATACTATTATGGAGGCTACAACATCGTGAAAGTAAGCATGGAACAGTGAAAAAAAAGTAGCATCGCATGTGATAGTTTACATATTACATAGTACAAAAAGGTGTGCCTTGATATCTTATGCATCATCCTATAAAAGAATTATGCATACACCTTCTCCTCATCTTCTTCTACTTCTTCTTCAGGAGGAGTTTTTTTTAGCTGTTTGGATTTTCTCCTCTACTTATCATATTTTTGTTCGTGGTTTCCTTTCCTCCACCACCACCACCGCCAATCTTTTTTTTCTGACGGTGTCTCATTAACCTCGGCTATGTATGAGATAAGTTGAATGGTCTTGGGAATGTTTATTTTTGTAGCGAACTGTGTTATTGGAAATTTTTACCTATGTGTCTACAATCTACGGGGGAAAATCATAGATAGCCAAAGAGAAAACGCAAATCGTTTGTAAATGTGGCGTTACAAATTGTGCACACAAGGAAGTATGGAGTTCCAAGAAAAAACTAGTGGTAATGACATAACAGATCTATAAAACTATTTTATAACCAACTCCAACGATAACTAACGGAAAACTCAACTATGAAAAAAAACGAATTGAAAAGCATATATGATTACATTACTTGACAATTACTTGATAAGCGAAACGTCTATTTGAAGTCATTATTCCTGCTATTAAAAACTTAAAGAGAAAAAGCCTTGTACTATAGGTTGGTATAAGGTATGTTGATTTTTTTTGGAAAGGAAAAAGGTTGGATTGTTGATTACGATGAAATTAGTTACGGAATCGTTGTCCGACTTACGGATGGTGGCAGTTTCTCTTGGCTTCTTCGCAACCCCTAATATAGTTTCCATTGTAATCTCCGTCCGGGGAATGGACACACAATGGGGCGGCAGGTAGATGGGCTCCAGAACGCCAAAGTTGCATTCTGGGGGTATAGACTTGTGGCATGCTGGATGTGCTGTTACTCCACACCACTCGCACCTGTGCTCGGAGAATATATTGTAAAGGCATAATGTAGACTAGGAAAACGTTCCCGGTTTTCTGGGTTTAAGGGAGTGACATGAAAATGTCGAGTTCATGAATTTTTTATGAATTGATTCCCTCTATTTTCACTTGAAAATATTGGGCATTCACGAAACATTACAAGAACCACCAGATGCACACAACTTTATTGGGAATTAGAGGGATATAGCTATTTTAGTATTTTTGCTCCTTACCTGTAGCCAGACAGGCATTCTGAAGACCAACATGACTTTTTACACACTGCACATTTCGAGCTGGAAACGAGGTTACCTTCTCGCCAATGGTGACTATGTCGAACACTGGATAACTCACGACCAGGAAAATATGTGGCACATTCTTTACAATTCGGCACGGAAAGCTCCTGGCAGCTTTCGTGAACGTAATATTCACAAACTGCAGGGGGTAAAATAGAGTACAAACCATAGTTAAAGACAAATCTGGAAACGTAGGTCACTAATCTAATTTACTTCCCCGTTTCAACTACATTTTTTAAACTTTATAGTATAAAAATCTAACTTACTTTCACATTTATACGCTATGTGATCATCCAGTCGCTTCCTACATACATGGCAGTACTTTCTCTTGAAATGGCCAGGGTCTGACCAACAGTGGGCCACTGGGGTCTGCAAATACCAAGGAATTTTAGTAAGACAATCTGGTCCCACACCATCATCATTACCCACAACATTCTTAACACAATACATCGAAACAATGTCATCCCAGTTCGATGCCTTGCTAATAGCAGAACGTTTCCTTTTACTATCCGTATTGCAATCGTTGTGGTTAAAATGGAGGTACTCTTTAAGAACGAGATCTTCACACGCGGCTTCACATTTTTGCTAACAAATCTAAGATCTTGAAAACTGTTCCAGAGTTTTGCGTACAGTTGCCTCTTCGTTACTCGCCAGTGTTTTCAATCAACTATGTGCGGATTGTTAGTGAATAATTATTGTTATATTTATAATATGACCCAAACAATAGTATATTTTATGCACGGCTCTAGTTGACTATAAAACTTGTTCAAGCAACGAGATGCAAACTACAACTAAAAAACAAAAAAAGTGTATCATCATCATTATCATACCTTGACATACGACAAAGCCACAGTGGAGCATGGTGAAAGTACATTCTTGGAGCATCGATCGTGCACCACAAAGTTGCATACTGTAAGTAAAAGATAATAACAGCGATCCAACAATTAGAGAGAGAGAGAGAAATAATTACACAATACTTTTCTTGTTACTTACCATGTTGAACAGGGTTAGCTATTTATTTATTTATTGTTAATAAAAATTACGAGTTTATTGTTTGGCTGTTTTTATTTTTGCTGTAAAAATATTTACATACGTGGATTTCCTCTCTGTATTTTACATATTTTCTGTGTGTAGTGTGTAGTGTAAGCTGATTATGTTCCCATTTCCTGTTACTACTAAACTCTTCAACTATGTTAGTTTTTTTAAGTCAAACTGATGATGCAGCATTGTATCAACCTGCTTTCCTACAACAATACTATACTAATTGTAAGTTATTATATGAGATACTTCTACATAGAAAAAGGTGCGTTGGCGTAGTGTGTGCATGCTTTTTTTTGCAAATACTTTTTGTGCTTTTGTTGATGTTGTTATTATTGTTGAAGATTGGATGTTTCCGGTTGGGAATTAAATTTGCAATTTAAAAATACGGTGTATTCAATTCAACTAATTTTTTCGTAGAATGAGATGGAACAAGTAGCGGGGCTGATTCCAGCGTGAGTCGTAAGTAACTCTTATTTACGTCTCCGCTCATTGTCCTTTATTGCTTGTTCATTGTTGTGTTGTGACGTGACATATGTGTGGATGTACGTAATAAATATATATTTATTCTGTGATCTATTTAAAAAAATATATATTGCATAATATGTATGCATAATAGCAAAATTTATCACATAGCGCATTCTAAGTATTCTAACTAATCATCAATTCAGACACTATTTGAATTTCCAATCGCATCTTTGAATTTCCAGTTTGATATGTGATGGGAAAAGATCACGAAACTTTCTCAACATGGATGAGGGTGAAACATCAAATATTGAATTGAAATTGAGTTTGTTAATTTATGTACATTGTGTCTGCTTGGAATGGTAAATAAATTCACGCTAAATCGTATGTTACGAAACTTAGTCAACTCATAACCCCATCCTACTATACTATACTGCCTTGAAAATGGAATAAGTTCATTATCATATCATTATATAACACGAGTATACGCGGAGATTCCATCTCTAAAGTCTATTTTTCCATTTGTAATCTTCATTAAGCTATAGTCAACGCGTAAGTACATAGATTGGCATAGTAGTAAAGTATCTAAAACTTAATTTGGAAAAAAAGTTCACATT